>JBBPLG010000433.1:0-21993 GCA_038089695.1 Xanthoconium separans | reverse complement strand
CTATTTTCGCTTGCCTTTGCTCCACCCGGACCGCTGGGGCGAACTTGGTTCACAGCAAGTTGTCTCACCGCTGCGGAACAGCGCAAAATAAAATAAGAGCATAAAGAGCGTAGCGACCCCGAGGCGTTAATGAACATACTAGCGAATCGAGTCACCTTGTACGTTTCTCGAAACCAACTGACCTCTGCTGTAGCGATGCAATCGATCGCAACAAACACTGGCAGCAGGACTTCCATGTGGACAAAAAAACCGGCGCTTGTTGGAGCATAACCCAGTAAGACGTTGACAGCTGGTTCTGGTGGTTACTTACAAGATCTAGATCCCCATAGGGGATTTCGACCGGATCCAGACGCATGTCTAGACTTGCCGTTATTTGTCAGGACTCCGCTCCCTTCCAAATTCATTTTTTGTCATGTGAAATCATTCAAAACAGTCCCTCTGCAAAAGAAAATAGAAAATACATCTATCAGTACTAGCACAAGTACGATTGGTTTCAGACAGTAACTTGTGCGGCTGGTGGTTGTACACTTTGAAGACTTGTGCAGACCTCTGACGACTCGATCCCCGTGATTACTGAGTGGTAAGATGAGATCAACAATAGAAAATAGTTGACGGGAGAAAACACAACTTTCCTGCATTGGAATGCCACCGTGGCATGGGACAACCAATTTTATTCCTGCGTAAAATATACCGTAGATCTGCACAGCAAGGCAGAAACGAAATAACTGATAATATTGCGTTGTTCATCCTAACAAAGTAGATGGGAGACGTGACATCTCACCTGTCCACTCTGAAGACCGGGCAGCACTGCGACAATGCCGGTCATCTTATACTGAAGGACATGGCATAAAATCTACTGTTCAAAATACAGCGTTGCGACATCGTACGGGATAGCCTGGATGGTCCTGCTCACTAATATGACCACGTCAACTCCGCAATGAAGAGCCAGACAAGTGTCTTCTGAAGGGGAAGTGCAAGGCAGGTATGACTTGCACTGTTACTCAGCCGGAGTGAGTTCACCTTTGAGTTTACGTGCGATGTGCAAAGCATTGGTTTCGTCAGTCTGGTCGGTTTGGGCGGTTTTGCTCCAGTGGTGTAGGTGTGCGTACAAGTGTCTCGGACGGCAGTAGACAGGAAAAGGGTCATAAGCATTGATCATCAGTCCCAGTTGATACATTACCTTCCATATAGTAGCCCGACTTAGCAAAGGTGCTGGAGGGGTGGTGGTTCTGCATGTCACGCATAAACAACCGTAGCAGAAATCTACGTTGCCGGTGAGGGTTATATTTGGCTCGGTATGACCTTGACGAAACCGCAAAGAGCATCCTAAGTTCCAAAAGTCATTCAGAATTATCTGAAGCAGACGTGCGGCACAAGTCTGGCTTGCACTTCTATACACTGGCGGCCGGGGTAAACGGACTCCCAGAAATGGGGATGAGTAAACACGTTGTGGATGGTGGTTATCCACGCACAAATATTGGCCCCCAGCAGGCAGAGGTGGTAAATGAGTGGTGATCGTGCATATCGCGAGTGGTAAGTAAACAACCGTGGCAGCCCAGTTTGCATGGATGATGATGTGGTACATCCATACCGACGAGCGAGTCGTGATTAGCGGGTGCACAATTGGCGCGCCGCTTCAGCGTTTGATTGGTACGAATCAGCGACGATAGGAATTTGCACACGGCCATGCCGGCGAGCGAAATGGCAGCCTAGCTGGCGTGCACAGATGAATGGAGCAGTGGTTTGGAGGTGTAAGGAGTGAAAACACTAGAAAATTTAAGCGGTGGTAGGTTGTCAAGGGAATGCACCTTTATTGAGTGACTCACAGGTTTTTCAAGTAGACTTGGCTACTGTACTTGAGCACGAATGCTACCAGCATGCTGGACAATGGGCTGAGTGAATCCAGTTTGTTTCCCTCCCTGTCCAGGTTCGAACCTGGATTCCCCGTCCAGATCCGGGTGGTCTACGAATAGGTATGACCGCGGATCCGGAACAAGTACACTCCTAGATGAATCCAAGTCCATCAAACACGACGCACATGTAAGAACACGATACGTACGCGTAAAAAAGTCTTTGCATCATTAGTAGACTTGGCGCGACATCATTAGCCCACAGTTCGGGGGAATGTCGCCGACATCCCTTGGGTAGTCTCAGATTGCATCTTGAGGTAAGGGAACCACCCGTTTCGCTTATGAACGATGATCAAGGGATCAGAAATGGAACTTTGCAACGGGTCCCAGCACGACTGCATCACGGGTACCATCCGAGTACCGTCCGAGGCCAAAAAATGATCCGAACCTCGTGAAAAACGCCGTAAGGGTCCATTGTCGCCAAGCCACGATACCCGGAACAATCCCTAGACAGACATCACTTTGCTCGCGCCTCCATGTCGCTGATGGAGTCCCGTAATCAACCGTGATCACCTTGTACTTAAGTTCTGCGCAGTACTGAGGGCAGCAATGTCATGAACGTTCACGAAGCTACTTTTTTTTACTAACCCTGAGCCTCGTGTAATGCCGGAGTTAAGGCGCATCAGGGAGCCTGTCGTATGAAAAATAGCGATCATCAAAAACTCACGAGAACATGTTGACGCCAAGCAAGGTGAGGCACTAACGGCTGTGTCGACGGCGCTTTCTACGTCCTTTACCTTCCCCATGTCGGAACCACGCTTGTCCTCGGACATAATGGAACAACCGCAACCGTAATGCGAGGTGCGGGGATTGGCAAGGATTGCTAGGCTGAATGAGCACAAAAGGCGGTAAAGATGACAAAATTGCGCTAAGACAGAGCGTGAGCTTGAGGCTGGGCAACGGTTCTAAGCACAGAACAACCTGATAAAACCTCGGTGTCCGAGCAGACGCCACTTGCTATCCATGCGACAACAATTGAGGCTTGGCACGCACGTAAAATGGCAGAAACACAGGGTCAATTGGATACAATTGCTGTCGGGGTAGCGAGGTAGCCCGACTGACGTGGGGGCTGCCAAACATTAAATGTCACGAGGCCACTCGTAACATAAGCAGTGGCGTTTAACGAGGCTTTTGCATGATTCTGAGCAACAATTGGCTAGGCTAGCACCAAATCAAGTACCTGATAGATATCGTATAGGAGCGGTGCACGTTTCGAGTTCACGGCGGCACTAGGGTAGATACTCTGGTGGGATTGGAATGTGGCTTCTAGAATTGCTTGGCATTGGAGGAAGTAAATAACTGTGGGCGGAACGGATATCGAACTTGCGAACACCGTGACGCAGACTGACTGACTCACTCTGTTTCCACTGCTGAGCGCCAGCCCGTGACGGTCCAGACCACAACGTGGTAAGTTACAACCTCTTCATTTCCGTCACTGGTCAGCGAAGCTCAGAAGAGAGCGACGGTTGGGTGGCCGGTAATACCAGATCAACATTAATCCGGTTGTGCACCGAGTCATTGCTCCAGCCAAGGATCCATAATAATGGTATCTGGGTAGCCTTGAGCCTTGTGAGGGAAGACAAAAAAACTTGACTTAATCCACAACTGCCAGTGATCCCTCGATATAGCATGGTTAAAGCCATCTTCATGATATAAAGGTTTGGATGATCCGGTTGCCGAGTCGCCAAGAATATGGTTAACCAACCAACCCGTGGACTACTAATACTACGATTAAATAATTAGTCACACTTGACTCGGTGAATCACCGAGGTTGACCACGGCATTCCAAGCCTCACCAGAATCCGATTCGCTCGGTGCCAATAGTCCGCGGCGTCATGTGGCGTTGGGTTTTCTCAGCGCTGGCCCTGGTCGGAGGTTCGTGCAAGTCGTGAAATGCGGTGACCGACGCCGACCTGGTTCACCTCCGATTTTAAAGACTCGGAAGAATGTCGTTGCCGCTAACCTCCGCCGCAACGCTAAACCTTGACAACACCGCCGCATTGATCCGTCAAGAACGCACTCGACATGACGTCAGCTCTCGCCATTAGGCGCCATTCACTATGCACTTGTTGCAAGCGTACAGTAGATGTCATTCTACATCGTGATATGCAAGGACAGCAGGGTAAAAAAAATCGATAACACTGGGACTTGTAAACCTCACCATACCGCTGAACTCTTCTACGAGGATCCCTTTCTCTCCCTTCACCTTTGAAAGCCTGTAGCGCTCCAGGGCATACACTTCATATGAGACGGCGGCAAGTTTCATCGCCCGGATATGGTGGGGACGTGAATTCGCAGCAATGGCGTGCTTGCGCGACTGCCAGATGCAGGTCGCAAGATTCATTCCTGTCTGTGGGTTGGGAATTCCGTACCAGTACATAATAAGCTTTACCGTTCGTATTCAGTGCACTCCTTTTACATAATGAACAAAGATGACGACTCACTCCTCCGTTCGAAACAGCTTCTTCGTGCGCCTGTCTGTCGGCTTCGTAAAGTGCTGTGCCCGCGGTGAGACACGTGCATGACGGTTGAGAACACGACTTTACTCACGATCACTGTCACTGCCCTGTTTGCGTCGGCTACGGAAGACAACACCATACCACTCGCGTTCTTCGTCCTCTGGGAGCTCTAGTTCTGACCAGTTGAAGGCGCTTGCATATGAAAGAGCAGCATAGTCCTCGGAGACCGGATGGAACTTGTGCAATGCTTTATGCAACGAGAGCGAGACGGGATCAATATCAGGCAGACTGGTCTCCGTGACCAATGGTGGTCGCTCTACAGAGATGGGGAGGATGCAGAGATCCCGTGGCAGTGATGACAAGAGTGGTGGAAGGTATAAGACAGTGGACGAAGGCTTTGTCAGGCTCGCCGTGGTGAAGGTAGGGACGACATGGGGATCGCGTTCCTTGGGCTCATCCACAGGTCGCGTCTCATCCCGAGGGGGATCATTGGTAATATCGCTGAGATGTTGGTGCAGTGTCAAGCCCATTGGAATGGAGTGTGAGTTGGGGGGAAAGTTCGAGTTGGGTCACACTGAGTCTTATGCAGCTTTTTATAACAGGCAAGAGCTGGGGTATGTGAGACGCGTGAAAGAAAGGAAATTGAAGCGACTCCCGCTCACCGGCATGATGCGATACCTAACCCCATCGCGTGATCTTGCGTCTACGCGGATAACAAATTGGCAAGCTTAGCTTAGTCGAGCCAGGGCACCCGGGGTACCACACGGTGCGATCTTTACAGGATCTCATACGAAGATCTGAGTCGCTACCCCGTCGCCGCAGCCAAGCTGGTTAGTGACAACCGAGTGTATGAACTAGACAACGTGGCTGTGAAGGATGCTCAGCGGGCGCAACATCGCATCAACTACATAGAATCGTTGACCATTCAATTAATAGCGGCGATGGGAATACTTGATTTGATACATTTGACTCGAAGCTGAGAGCGAGTACAAGGGAAGTCGCAGAGATGTCGTTTGGGATCTCGAAAGTTGGTAACGAGCGTTGCTTACATCATCTACTGCTAGTTTGGTAGACGCTCACCACATTTCCATCCAACTCAATGGCGACCAGAAAAGCCGCAGAGTCGACGCTTTACCACGTCCAACCAAGGGGCTTTTGGAAGAAATTCCGTGCGTACAAGACTTGCTTTTCTTGATCCAGTGTCGCTCATTTTCAACCAGGCGATGCAGTCGTCGTTAATCCGGAAATTTCCTCTGGTCTTCCGATCCCAAACTTGAACAGATACCCTCAGCCCGGCTCTCGGCCAGAGAAATATTCTACCCCTGCAACAAAAGGTGCCAGTAGTGCCACTGTACCCATACGGCACTGACTGAAACTGGAACTAGCATCGGACCCGGCTCAGAATCCCTATTGGAAGCGTGACGTTCGGCGGGCATACCCTCAGCTTTCAGTGGTCACCCAGTCAGATCTGTCGGCACTGCTTATCCAACACTCCCAACCGCAGTCGTACGCGTGTGCTTTCATCTACTCTTGTTCCTAGCTTACAGCTACACCAGCGTCGCCGCTCCCAAAGAGGGTGAGACCAACCAAGTGCCTGCGAAATCCCCGGATGCCGTGGACTTGACCCAGGCCATCGTTGCTGTCACTTCTATATCACCAGTTTACAACGCGACAAAGCTGCCTCCCAAGGTCCCCACGCCGTTCAAGCGATGGCGACCGGAGCGTACCGCCGACACACCGCACGACCCCAGTGCATACTTCCCCATGTTACTATACAAGTGAAACCCTACTTGATCCCAGATGTTTGAGATGTCAATTCCATACACATATGTGACAGGGTGAGCCTTGCGACTTGGAAACGAAAAACAAAAAAAAACACCGTCAATAATTGGTCAAGCGATGACCGATCTATCACGTCTTGGCTATCCGTCTTGGACGGTGCGTGCTCGGGCGGAACTCGGAGATGAGTCCTCTTGGCAAACACCGAGATTCTGATGGTGATTAGGTCTACGCTAGAAAGCATCTGTGAGAAACTGCCCACGCGTCTATGAAGGTGAGCAAGAGCTCGAGATTGAGATAAGCCCTATTTCTGTGGATGAATAGAGTGATGAGGTGATTAACCACGCCCATGTCAATCATTGGTAGCCGACGGTGACTGGGCCATGTTCAGAGTCTGTCGTCTTGTTGGATTTGTACAATCGTAGCAGTGTGGCAGTGTACCAACATAGATTGACTTTGACCTCGACTCATACATAATGGAGAAGGCCTCGCACCTTTCTGTTATTCTAGACTTGTCACCAACGCAGTGGCATCTCTCTGCGCAGGCCACGAATCCGTACCCGTTGTCCATCGAGACTTTTCTGTCTCACCTCCTCGCCTTTCTCAATGCTCACATCGCTTCAAAGCATGAGAACACGTTGGCAGTCTTTGGGGCCCTCCCCGGCAAGAGGTCGGTGGGACCAACTCCCAGAGCCCGCATGATCGCTCACCCCCGCGGAACAGCGTCATGCTCTATTCGTCGATGGAAACATCGCCCGCAGTCGACGACGCACCACCCCTAGATGCAAATTCGTATCCACCCTTCAAGACCGTCGATACCACCGTCCTCCAGCGCATCACACACGAAATGGAGGCGCTCGGCGCCATGGAGCAAGAACGTACGCGCCACATTGTTGCTTGTTTTGAATGTGACCCGTTGAAATGGCACTAGCACCGTGCGGCCTCGTCGGTGCGCTGACCAAGGCACTTTGTTGTATGTCTGCTCGTCTGGCACGAACGCGTCGTTTATGTAGTGGCCAGATATCAACCGAATCTCGCATCCGACCACGTCTGCGACAAGCGTGGCCGAAGACCCAGCCATCCTCCCTGACCCGCGTATCCTCATCCTGTCGGTATCTCCAGATCTGTCGTCTTCCTACATCCCGATCATGAACTCGATATTTTCGGCGCAAAAATTGGTTTGTCTCGTTCCCCTCGTTTGCGAATCTGTCGAGACCGAGACTTGGGTGTAGAAAGTGACCATCGATGTGTGCAAGCTATACGGACCCGATACGGTTTTCCTTCAACAAGCTGCCCATCTGACCAACGGCTCGTACATTTACCTCGAACGCCGCGATGCGTTGCTCCAGTATCTCATCGTAAGTCGCATGGCTTTTTCTGTGGCATTCCATTAGAAAGCATGCCAGATGTCTTTCCTTTCTCCGCCGTCGATTCGCAAAGTCGTCGCCGTCCCAACCCAAGATAAGATTGATTTTCGAGCGGCGTGTTTCTGCCACAAGAACATTGTGGACATTGGATTCGTTTGTTCTGTCTGTCTGTCGAGTCCGTGCATGAAGCCATCATACGCACAAAGGCACTGACATCTGCCAACAGTCTTCTGTCAACCTGTTCCTGTTTGTTCGACTTGTCGGTAAGTCGTACTAGAAGGTCGTCTCGACACGTATTGATTGGATGGAGTGTAGAACCAAGTTCCCGCTGAAAACGCTCCAACGTCTGAGTGCGGCTCGACCGACACCTCCGTTGACAAACTCGCGAAACCCACAGCCCCTCGCGAGCCTCGACAATGGCGCTCAGCGATCCCTTCAGCGTCCCGCGAACGGCGGAATGGAGAGCTGATTCATGTGAAAAATGCCCGATTGTCGCTCACGTTTACATGCTCGCTATCATGCTAAACAAGGTATTTTGCAGTTCCTGGCAACTAGATCCAACTTAACTCCGATCACTCGACACGCGGAGGGATAGAGAAGTGATATACACGGGCGAGGCGTTGTCCTCCAGGTCTGGTTGCCGCATTTGGGGACGACGTAGAATCTTTGCCTTGCATCGTTGTTTACAATACTGGGATCGGTAAACAAGACTTGTGCGTACCTTGGGTGCAAGTGTTTCCGAATTGGCGTATGCAATCGCCATGCTTTCCGTCGTGAATGCACACCACAGCCGGGCTATAGATTTGTAAGTGATAGATGGCGAGATATGTGCGGATGGACGGTACAGACGTATCACATCTCCTGATTCGTCTACTTCTTTTGTCATCAAGAGGACGCCTGCATTGGGATGGACATCGCCCCGTGCTACGGCCGGGTCTTGGGCCGTTAATGAGTATACTCATGGGAATAGATTTGCCCAAGCTCACCGTAAAATCGGGCAGACAATGTTTGCGTCAGCGAGTCATGGACGTCAACCTCTGTATTCTCATGTCTCGGACGAAGCACGTCCGCAATGGTGCGAGCCAATCCAGCTCTCATGATATGCTCGCCAGCCCCTGAGTCGCCCAAGATAAACGCGACAAAGGAGATTCATACGGTGAACGCGTACCTGATATGCTACATGCCATCCCGACCCGTCCGTCCTGTGACTGTTCCGCCCAACACCCCGCTCCAAACGCCGCCGCCTCGTGTCATCGTCACTCTATGCAAAGATGGGCAGTCAAAGACGACTCTCACCTCTCCGATCCTTCCTGCATACTTGAGCAACAACCCGCCACTACGACAACCCGTCAGTCAAGTCACATCGTCCCCAACCGCTACACGACGGCGGACGATCGACGCACCTCGATACGCCCGCAGCCAAGTTTCCCTCTCCATCCCAAGCAACCGCGCCTACCGTATCCTGCATCGCGTTCGCGTCTTGCGGGAGGCAGTGCCCGTGCACGGTCGTGCTCGCGCTCGCGCCCGTTTGGTCATCGCGTTGGCCATGGTGTGTCTCGTCTGCGCGCGCGGTGACCTCGACCTCGACCGCGTCGTACCGCTGCCGCCATCGCTGCCAGTCTTGTCGCGCGCGCGGGGCGACCATGTCTGCCCCATCGTCGACCGTCTCGAGTCCGTTCTGCTGTGCAAACGCGCGTGCGCCCGAGGCAACCAGCGTTCTAGTTGTCGATGAAAACGTACGTGGGCGGGCGTTTGGTCAGCCAACGTGCCACAGTGTGGACGGTCGATCACGACGTACAGAGGTCGAATACGGCCAAGTCGATCCGGCACGCGCGCATGTGCCAAGATCGCGTTCGCAAGCTGGATCGGACGTCGAACGCCTGTGCATGTGTGTGTGTGTGTGTAGCATATGTAGCGTAGTGGAATCAGTAGTGGGGATGACACGTGCGCCCGTCAGCGTCTCATGGTGACGGAGACTCGGAAAAGGAAAACACACCCGAGACCGCGCCGACGCTCCCGAAATCGCCTGTTCGCCCGTCCATGATGGCAGCATCACATTCGACGGTGCCGTCAAACGTCAGGTTGGATCCATAGCCTGAAACGACCGTCGCCGGGGCCCGTTCAGCGAATGCTTTGCAACGTTTGCAAGCGCGTACCTGCGTTGAGAGATGCGTCGTCTTCGAGGACGGTGATCGCCCGTTCGACGATAGACAACGCGCTCGTGCAAGGATGTTTGGATGCCGTCTGGAGCGCTTCGGAGCATGCACTAGGGGATCGACTTGTCAATCGCGAGACGTCGCACGTCTATAGTAGTCACCGTTTCATCGCGTCCTTGACTTGGGCATCTGACACTTTACCGTGATGCCCGGCGCCACCGTGCACGGCGGTGTAGACAACGTTTGAGGGTGACATGGGGGAATGAAACACCAACGCGAGACATGAGCGTCTCGCAAACGGAATGGTATTGCTAAAAGGACATCGTAAATACATGCAAAAAGGTAAAGTACACATGGAAAAATCGCTGTCCCGTGTACGTCGCCGCGTCTAATACTAACCAGAACCCCCATAATCGCCAAAAGTCGTAAAGTGGTCATAAATAAAGAGCGACACACCTGTTGGGTGTTTGTTATCTGATATCCCTTTACGCGTATGGCCCCTGGCAGCTGGTTCCCCACCCAGCTTTGTCCAATCAGCAGCTCTCTGCGACGTCGTCTGGCAGCATCGCACCCAATGGCATGGTTGCAATAGCTCCAAGCACGAGAATGATGTAGACTCCATACCCACCCATCAGGTTGTGTTGAATCGAATATGCAAACAGGGACGTCGCTAACGCAGGACCGACAGCACGAACGATAGACGCAGTCGTTTGTGCGACGCCGTTGAGTGTACCGAGACATCGTCGGTTCGGGGCGGAAGCGGTAATGTACATCAAGATGCAGCCTACGTTAAAGCGTCAATTTCGAGACATGAGCACCTAGAGATGACATACTGAAAGACATGTCCACGATGACCATTAACCCGAAGTGACAGATGAGTGCAAGCCAGACAAGCCAGTTTACTCCCCACCGTTGAGCAATCTTGTTGATGATGGGGAAGAGAACGAAAAGCGGAATGAAGCACGAGTGACCGATGCGCAATAATGTTTTGGGCCCTAGTCTATGTACGAGTGGGGCAAAGTAGACTGCCTGGACAAGACCATTAAAAATACCAAAGCAGGCCATCCAGAGACCGATCTTCATAGGCGTGAAACCTAACCCCCCGTACTCGATTGGCGTAGAATAGAAAAGAGGTTGGAGTGAATACGCTGCTATCTCGAAGGCGGCAAGCACACCATAGTTTGCTATGCGCAACACCCTGGCTGGGCTGAGAAGCTGTGAAAGAGGTATTGGTGCATCTAACGGGGGAGAAGAAAACTCGAGCTGTTGATTCACTGTGCCATAGTTAATTTCGTGGCTAGCAGGCTCGCTATCAACAGAGGAATGATGCTTTTCTGCAGTGGCTCTAGGTGGCAGGGTCTTGGACGTTGTTAACTGCGGACTGGGAATATGGCTAACCCCAGATCGCTCACCTCTTTGAGAAGAAATAGAATAGCGCCAAAGGTCAACAACGAGAACCCAGCTGTGACGCCGCATGGTAAGAAATAGGGAAACCGTCCCCAGAACGGAGCGCTGAATAGGCGGGGAAAGTTATCCTGTGGGCGTGCAAGAGTCCCTCCAATGACAGGACTGCTCAAGTTTGGCTCAAACGGACAGGAGGATGATTGACTCGAGGCACTCACCCGAGGGTCATGCCCACTGACCAGGCTATGGGCAACAGAGCGAACCCCTGGGCCATGTTGGTAGCGTCGGTAAGTTCGCCCAACATGCTCTTCATAACGCCAATGTTGCCGTTCAGGGCGCCGGTGATACAACGGCTGAGGAGAAGACGAGTGGTGTGAGATCGGACGACCAAATGGACCAAGAAGACATACCTTAATACTAAACCGGTAAAGGTACGTGATAGACCGAAGCAGAGCATTGAGATGGAGAGGCCGAAGACACCTAATAGAAGTACGGGTTTACGCCCGATATGGTCTGAAGCTCGGCTCCACTGGAGGACGGTCATGGCTTGTGTGGCGAAGAAGAGGGATTCCTGATATCGGGTATCAGTGAGCTAATAATAGGGGGATAGAAACCCTTGCGATTTTTACATACAATCATTCCGGCATAGTATCCTAAACGACGGTGTCTCAGCGGACTGTGAGAGGGTCGAGGGAGGTAGCGAGGGGCACGCACCAACTCTTGTTTCGTCGCCGTGGGTGATGTCGATCTCGCGGACGAGCTGTGGGGAGGGATGAGTAGGGGAGGGAGGGGGAGGGAAGGACGAGAGGGGCATGCCTGGTTGATAAACGGGTATATACACTGGGATGCTATGGGCTCGATCAGGACCGAGAGGAGGAGAATGCATATCTGTACTCTCGGGAGGGGTGTTGGCTTCTTGTTTTCGAGGCCGTCGGTGGCGACAGGGAGCAAGGGACGCTGGTCGTCGTCTGGGGTGGTGGAGACGGTCATGGGGGCGGGGAGAAGAAAAGGTGGGCGAGGGAGCTGAAAATTTATATGATTTTGGGTCCAGGCAAAGGACTTGAATTTACATACAAGTCATGACGCAACCAATTTTGACGTGGAAACGCTCATCGCGTTGGTGTCGGATACCCATGTTGATACAACTCCTCCGTGTCGCGTGGATCCTGACCGTATTCTGGTTCGAACTCGGCATATTTCGCTTCGCTGCTCGCCGCTGTCCGTGGCCAGACACACGCCAGGTGCGTCGGTCGTTTTTGGTGCTATATTCGCCGTGTCATTCAGCAACACCTAGCCTTTTAAAATTCCCGCCGATTCGCGCACCGTCCACGTCCTCGTCATAGCTGATCCACAGATAATCGACCGTCATTCTTATCCTGGTCGTGGGCCACTTCTCTCCGCACTAAGCCAATACGTCGTTGACCTTCATCTTCGCAAGAGCTGGAACTCTGCTTTCCGTCACCTCCGTCCTCATGCCGTCGTGGTACTAGGTGCGCTCAGCTCACCGTGCTTTTCACTCCAAGCTAACAACATTCCAGGTGACATGATGGACAATGGTCGTATGACCATGGACAATACCGAGTACGTGTTGCACGCCTCGAAACGTACCTTCAAGCGTATATCAAATCCCCAGATATGACGCCTATTTCAAGCGATTTCAAAGCATCTTCAACATGGGAGATTCCCCACCGCCAGTTTATTACCTACCAGGTAACCATGATGTAGGGTGCGTCCCGTCTCTTTCTGCAGACCATGCGCCATCTCATTCTTCTAGCATTGGAAATTTACCCCAATTCTCCCTCGAGGCCGACACCCGCTACGTCTCCCACTTTGGCCCTCGAAATTATCGTCGCACCGTCGGGAACCATACCCTCGTGTTTATCGACGCTCCCGCCCTCATTGAAGAAGACTTGTTGCGTGCCGAACGTGGACACTCGATGGACAGTTGGCCTGCCATCTCCCATGGCCCTGTAGAGTTTGTAAAGCAAGTTGCATCAGCCAGACCACAGGGTCCCATTGTCTTGTTCTCGCACATCCCTCTTTCTCGTCCTTTAGATGCCTCCTGTGGCCCTTTGCGTGAAAAAGGGACGATACGGCAAGGCTATGGGTTCGGTTACCAAAATACACTCATGGACGGCGCAACAGAGTTCTTGCTCGAGTCTCTCAAGCCATCTTTCGTTCTGAGGTTTGTCAACAGTTCATACACGCAACATGCCCCTGATTACGAGACAGCGGCGACGACCATGATTACTGTGAATATGAACACGTTCTTGCTTCTGGGGACAAGATTCGAGAAGTCACCGTCAAGTCAATCTCGATGGCAATGGGAATCCGTCGGCCGGGCTTCCAACTACTCTCATTAATTTCAACGGTGCCTTGGCCAGATAATATCACGCAGATACCGGTGCCTCCTCCATTGCACGCTCCTTGCTTGATGCCACATCAAATGGGAATATACTTTTATATTTACATTCCCCTCGTATTGTTGACACTCGTCATCCTAATGGCGTCCAACGTCACTCGCGCCAACGGGGGTACCCGGTATCGTCAAGAGAGCCCCGAGCCTCTGCACGACTTATCCCGGGGAAACTCGTCGCACGCCGCCGATGCCGATTCTTTCCTTCCCCAACCCGCAAGTAAATCACGAGAATACCGCAAGCGCGGGCGTTCCTACTCGTCACCTTGGACATGGAGATTCACGCTCGGTGGCCACCGGCGTCGTATCACGCTCCCAAACCCATTTCGAATCTGCCGTTCGAAGGCGGATCATCGAGTGTCTCGGCGGGACGTGGGTGTGTTCGTGGGATTCATGCAAGACTTGGGGACGGTCGCATGGCCAGCCATTTTGGTGTTTCTGGGCATGTCGGTGCTGGTTATGCACTGGTGAACGCGCGTCGGTCAGCGCTCTATAGATGGTTCCACGCTTTTCCGTATCAGTTGTACATACTATGCTCGGGTGCTCAATCTATCTCGTTCTGCAGCGTGCTGTGCCTGTTCGGCGCGTTCCTGTCGGCGATGATGATCCGCATTTTGCCGTCTCGGCGGGCTGAGCATGCCATGATCGACCTGAACGGTAGAGACTCGTGGGATACGGGGCCCGGGATCCCATCTGCTACGGATCTAAGTAGCAAGTTGTTAAGTCGAGTCTTGAGCAGGTTCCTTGCAATCGCATCTCGAATGTCCAGGGCAAGGGTCAGAGACATGTTATATTTAACGTACTCTGACTAGAGACCAAGCTATGCAAGACGACATGCGTGAGGCATGCGTAGGGGCCTAGAACCACGAACCGGGCCACGGATGTAAATCGGTACCCACCCGGGAGAGGTCCCGACATCCCAGCACATAGACGCCTGACCTGCAGAACACGAGGATGTGGACCTGTACATAACCTTGGGGTGGCGACGAGACGCGCGGACGCCGAAAGGACCAGTTCCTGGCTGAGCGGACATTGCGAGAACCCCGATCATCGAAGCTCTCGATGAATCCAATCCGTCGTTGCAGACGTGTGCGAATGGCGTCCTCGCGAATGGCCATATCGACGAGAGGAACGTGCACCGTGGGGTGAATCACCCTCGAGGACGATTACCTATGGATAACGGGGTGGGTCAAGACCTCGTGGCTTCTGTTACTCGACTGGAATACATACTGTGGGTGCGATAAGGGAATCGCGTCCGGACGCGGTCGGGTGGGTGTAGGGCAGTGCGTCGAGCGAATCTGCCAGCCCCGATATGTACAAAGAGACCTAGAAAGTTGAGCGTAATCGTTAAAAAGGTGTGGTCCAGGTGCGTTGAAAACTGTTATAATTTTTTTTTTATATGCAAGCACGTTCGACACACCTGAACGGTTATAATCCTCGTCGCTCCAGTTTCCCTATCCCCTACGTCCGTCCTCCCTCTCCACTCTCCCGCTACTTCCCGGACGGTCCTAGGCCTCTTTGCGACCTCATCATCCCCGAGGAAGTGTACGGTTTGCGTCCAGACCTCCTCCAGAACCGCATCGATTTCAGCTTAGAGTTTCTCAAGCGTCACCACAGACCGAAGAACACTCTCTGCCAAGCCACGTCTGACCCTCAAATACTCTCTACAAACACGACACAACCCGTTCACATTCCAAAGTCTCCGTGCGCTTCTCCGTCTTCTTCCTCCTCCCCGCCTTCCCTCATTACCCTTCAGCACAATGGCTTCCCTAGCTCCACGCACTGATCCCATCAATGCTCGCCTTCGCGGTAGTAGCCACATCGACTTCAAGACCGCCACTACCGGCATCGCCGCCAAGGCCATGCGCAACGACATCAGTCGGCTCGTCAACACCGTCGAGGATCCCATCACGAAAAAGGTTGTCATGTCCACACCCCACTCATCTCGCTGACCTCGCGATCGCAGGCTTTTGACACCGAGATGCAATCCTTTTTCTACCTCTTCACCCGCTATCTCTCGGAGCGTGCAAAGAGTGTCGATCTGTCCGTGTTTCTATTCTCGTTTCACAGCTCATGTTCACGATCTTTTTTTAGCGCCTGGGATCACATCAAATCTCCTGCAGATGATCAGATCGTGCCCTACAGCTCGTTGGTTCTACCCAAGGACCAGGCCAACCTCAACAAGCTCGCCGTACTCAAGGTCAATGGCGGTCTCGGCACCTCCATGGGTGCGTCTCTCCCGAATACTGTCCGATCCTCCTGATCTCATCCCGATGTCCAGGTATGACCGGTGCAAAGAGCGCCCTTGAAGTCAAGGATGACATGACCTTCCTCGATTTGACCGTCCGTCAGATCGAACACCTCAATACAACCAGGAATGTCGATGTCCCGCTGATCCTCATGACATCGTTCAACACACACGAGGACACGCTTCGCATCATCAAAAAGTATGCAAACCAGCAAGTCCGCATCACGACATTCAACCAGTCCCGGTACCCGCGCATCTTCAAGGAGACGCTCTTGCCCTGTCCCAAGCGTGCAGACGATGACAAGAAACACTGGTACCCTCCTGGTCACGGTGATCTTTACAATGCACTTTTCCACTCGGGCGTATTGGATCAGCTCCTCGCCGAGGGCAAGGAGTACCTCTTCGTGTCCAACTCGGACAACTTGGGTGCTGTGTAGGTTTCGTCACTACTGCCCCTCGTTCGTGCTCACACCAGTGGATGTTAGTGTCGACGAAAAGATATTGCAGCACATGATCGAGTCCAAGGCCGAGTTCTTGATGGAAGTCACTGACAAGACAAAGGCGGATATCAAGGGTGGAACCCTCATCGATTATGAGGGCTCTGTCCGTCTCCTTGAGATTGCTCAGGTTCCTTCGGAACATGTCGAGGACTTCAAGTCGGTTCGCAAGTTCAAGATCTTCAACACCAACAACCTCTGGATTAACCTCGCGGGTGAGCTTCTTGCATCTCGTTCCAGGCGTGGTCACGGATTGTGTCACAGCCTTGAAGAGGATCATGGAGACCGAGGGTATGGAACTCGAAATCATCGTCAACCCCAAGACCAACGATGATGGGCAAGCCGTCATCCAGGTACGTGCTCGATGAGTAGTCTCTTGCCCGCTGCTGAACTAAAAGGCATAGCTCGAGACTGCCGCCGGTGCCGCCATCAAACACTTCAAGAACGGTCACGGCATCAACGTTCCCCGTTCTCGCTTCCTTCCTGTCAAGTCGTGCTCCGACTTGCTTCTCATCAAGAGTGACATTTACTCTTTGCAACACGGCCAGCTCGTCCTGAACGAAAGCCGGATGTTCGAGACCACCCCCGTGATCAAGCTGGGTGACCACTTTAAGAAGATCCAGCAATTCCAGAAACGGTTCAAGAAGATCCCAAAGATTATTGAGCTCGACCATCTCACGGTCACTGGAGATGTCTACTTTGGCAGAAACGTCACATTGAGGGGGACGGTCATCGTTGTCGCCAACGAGGGCCAGCGGATCGATATCCCTGACGGCTGTATTTTGGAGAACCGTGCGTGTTTTTCGTGTCAATCACCTCTCGTCTTTATTTACTCGGGGATCTAGGTTTATTGTCTGGAAATCTCAACATGATCGTACGTCGGTTCTATTTGGTTTTGCTTCCGTCGCGCTCATGTCGTTTACCAGGAGCTGTAAACGCCTTGTAAGCTTTTTTGGTAAACGTTTGCAGAGATTGAATCTCTTGACGCTTGGTTTTTCTCGACTTGCATCGGATCGTGGACTTGTCAACACCTGTTCATAGAGCACCATTGTTTTGTTAGCGAACCCTATTTTCTTTCTTTCCATGTCTTGGTTGTTGATGGTGGTAGGATAGTGGATGTTTCACAAATGTACCAACTTTAGAAGTATTTGCTGGCTGACCGTGGACCACTATCACTCGCAGAGACTGCGCATCAATGCCAGCCAGGAAAGTGTCGTCACGGACGCCTAACGTCGATCGAGCTCCTCTTCCTTCGCCAGCGTTCAGACATCTAGTATGGACGACACCATCAAAAAGCCAAGAGTACATTTTGCACAACATGTATCTCGCTCCACAGACTCGGAAGGAGACTTTGAGCAATGTGCTAGGGCATTCAGCCAACCCGTCGACGTCGGCATATGGACCGCATTTGAAGACTCGACGGACTATCACAGACAAGACTGTCAGACTCGTCGACCCGGATCGCCCTCGACTTCTGAATGAATGAAATTTGTTGCTGCCGTTCAATTGATGTTTCCCATCGAATATCTTTATGTGCGTACACTGTACCGTCAACTATACTCTTACGTTCCAAGCCAAGACTAGCATTCAAGTCCAGGCTGGGCCCTTTGTTCTACTCTTGGATTGAATTATACAAACGTCTATGGTCAAGGATACAAATTGTACCCTAGTGGGATTCCTTCCTGCTCAGGATCGACCTGCTCAGTGAATTCTATCTTCTGTCTTCTCCCACATCGAAGTACTCATTGGATCCATGATCTGCCTGCAATCCCTCATGCACTCCATGATGTCGCATAGTTGTGTTGAAAATTTGTCAAAGCGGCAATCTGTAGCTCGTGGTTTCAACGTTTCAGCGTAACCCCCATTCTTTGATAAGTAATTTTTGAGTTTCGCGAGATCTGACGAGGACTTGGATACCTTGGTTCTTGTCCCCCTTAACTATGATGGTCCGTTTGCACATTTATTCAGCGCGCAACTTTTCCGGACGGGAGCGCAACTTTTCTGGACGGGAGCGCAACTTTTCTGGATGGGAGCACAACTTTTCTGGATGGATGGGAGCACACTACTATTGTCAGACAGATAGGTCCAGATAGGTTCATCCATCTGAATCTCCATCACCTTAGTAGCCACTAGTACTGTGCCCGTGTAGTCAATCACATGGCAAAATATACCATATAGATTGTACAGGCGTAATGGTACATAGCAAACGTGGAAGGTAGTTGCATCCGACACGGTGGGTAATGAATGACGCCTGCTTGTTGTCGCCGCCGCTGTATCCTCAATTCATCAGTACGTTGCACGGCATTGACATCAATGTCGTCGTGTCGGCGCCGACGTCACCGTTGTCTATGTCACGTCAGGCTGAGGGGGTGTGGTGGCACAGGCCCAGGTTTAACCTTGTGTCGATGTCGTCGCGTCGGTGCCGACATCGCCCATGTGCACAATCATGTCGTGTCGTGGTGGCATGACTGCGTTCGTCGTCATTGTCTCGTCGTATTGCCAACGAAACCGCATCACTGATGTCGCCGTGCCTCATGATGGGGGTGGCAAGGGACGTGGGGTGGCCGCGTCATCACCCTTGTCATGTCGTCGTGTTGCGCACGACACCAGTCACCGTCGATGCCTGTCGCTGCCCTCGTAATCACGCTGGTAGTGGTAGCAGGTAGTGGGTAATGGGGGGTGGCGTTAGGCGTAGGGTGTGTGCGCCATTGCCACGTTGCCGCCCCCATACTCGCAGTGGTGGTAGTGGGCGGGAGGTGCACGTGCCACCGTCGGCGCTGTCGCCCTGCTGCTGCTGGTAGTGGCATGAAGCGTGGAGTGCACGCATCATTGCCTTGTATTCACGATGCTAGTGATGGCGGCAACAGCTTGTCGCCACCTTGTAATCACGGTGGTGGTGGAATCGGTGGCGGCAGTGTGGGGTGCGTGAGATGTGGGGTCCGCGGGTCGTCATCTTGTAGTCACGGTGGTGGTGGTGGTGGTGGTGGTGGCAGCGTGAGGCATGGGGTGCGGGTTGTCGTCGTGTTGTCGTGCTGCTGACGACACCATGTCATTGAGGTCGCTGTGTCGCCGCCTTGTAGTCACGGTGGCAGCGGCAACAGTGGTGGTGATGGTGGAAGCATGGGGTGCAGCATTGTCCTCATCGTCGTACGACACAACGTTGCCAGTGGTGGCGGCGACAGCGTGAGATGTGGGGTGCACGCGTTGCCTGCATCACGTCATAATGACAATGTTGACACGTCGCCGAGTACATTGCCTCGTATCGACTGGTGGGAGGTGTGTAGAGGCAAACTCCTTGGGTTTACCTGTGCTATTCCCTAGACTTAGTCTGTGTGGATGGACATGGCAGAAGCGCTGTGATGGAAGGCGAGTGGGGCGAGCAGCGAGCAGTGGCACTCAGGTAGAGATGGTGGGGGGTAATGCATAATGGACGATGTTCAGTGTATAAGTGAACATGATGAGGGGCGACGGGCGAATGGCAAACCGGCGAGGGACTCATGTCACGTGACCATGTTGAAGTCATGGCCAAAGTCTCTGCTATAGACGATGACAACGATGATGCAGCCGCAGGGGTATCCCCACCACCATGACCCCGTCGTCATTGACCATGCATTACCACCACCACCACCTCGTCACGGATGACGATGTGGTACGACGACCATGACAATGCAGCCAACTCGTGGGGTCACCACCACCATCACAGCCGCGTCGTCGACAACGGCACACCACCACCATGTCATCATGAATGACGACGTGGCGCGACGACCGCGACGATGCAGCCAACATGCCATCACCATCACTACCGCCGCCGCCACGATGACGACGACAACGCAGGGCCTCCCCAACACCATCACGTCGGCGCAAGACAATGACATGACCATGACACGGGTTGCACGGCACGACAACAATGGCGAGGGCATGGGGTCCCCACTACCACGATTCCATCGTGGACGACGACGACATGGCAGGACAGCGAGGCAACGATGCAGCCGCAGCGGCGTCCCTAACACGGTCTTGTCGTCAGCGCACCACCACCACCATCAATGACAACAACGCAACGACGATGACGCGGCCGCAGCGGTGTCCCCACCACCACATAGACAACGACCTGACCACGTCCACCGTGACATGGCACGGCGATGACGCAGCTGTGACAGCGTCCCCACCACCGCAACTCCGTCGTCATCGTCGACGACAATGACATGGCCACTAAGCGTCATCACCTTCATCATAACGAGGACGAGGACGACGCAGACACAGGCACAACGGCGCCCCCGCCCCCGCCACCACTCTCAATGACGACGATGACGCTGCAAATGCAGTGTCACCACCCCACCACCACCACCACAACTCTGTCGTCGTTGTCAACGACGACGACATGGTCACCGTGGCGTCATCACCACCACCATGACGAGGACGAGGACAACGCAGACACAAGCACAACAGTGCCCCCGCCCCCCCCCCACCACTCTCAGTGACGACAATGACGCAGCAAGTGTAGCGTTACCACCCCACCACCACGGTGACGGCGACGCCCGCGACAATGCCACCAACGCGGCATCACCACCACCACCACTACTACATTTACAGAGTGGGTAAAATAAGTAGCCCTACATTGTCTGCTATAGCATTAATGTTGATTACTACATGTACTACTGCATTTCCAGCTGAAAAGCGAGACTGATTGAAAAATGTAGCTCCCCTCTGGAAAAGTAGTGCTCCCATCCAGAAAAGTAGTGTGCTCCCATCCGGAAAAGTTGCGCTCCCGTCCAGAAAAGTTGTGCTCCCGGCCGGAAAAGTTGTGCGCTGAATTAATGTGCAAACGGACCCTCATAATGCAATAAACATTGGTGTCTGATCAAAGTGGTGGGAAAAAAAGCAAATGTTGTGTTCAGATACATACTTAGTAACTTACCGTCGACTCGGACTGGCCCATATAACTTTAGTCCGATTTTGGTACTAGTCAAACAAGCAATCCGTCACTATCACTCCCATCATGCACGAGTTTGTTCACACTTCACAAGTTAAGTACCATCAACGGTGGCGATGCGGCGGTGTTGGTGGGAGCTATGCATGGCACCAGTGCATCAAATTGATCCAGCGATCAATGATCATACCGGGTAGACTAAGTATAGTACTCCGTTTACAATAGTCGACAATGAGGTGACGAGCACTCCTGCTTGATTCATGTCCCGTAACTAAATTCAACCTTTTCAGCGAACGTGGCAGTACGAATGGCGGATGCTGGTGTTGGTCTTCATGTAAATCGAAATTTTTGTTCAATGGTACCCATTGACGGCGGCCAATATTGACATCCAGTGTCCTGTGAAGGAGCTGAGCAGATAAAAATATCGGAAAACTGCTCAGCCGCAAACAATTATTAATAGGTTCTTTATTGACAGTGAAGTAGCTGGTACTAAGCGCCTCGCACTGGCAGCACATCGGCGGCGGCACCGCTCTCAAAACGAATGCTACGGCAACAATGTTCAACTGCTACGTACCGCCTCATTTCAGTGAGATGCTCTGGTGCATACAGCGATCAGCTTTACACCCTTGACTATATAAGACCACCAGGAGTCGACCACCTTCTCATCAGTTCGTTCTTCCTCACTTTCCTTCCTCACTTTTCATTCATATTCGACATGAAGGCAGTCCTGGCGACCCTTGTCACGATCATTCCCTTTGTATTGGGCTACCCCCACCTAGCAAACTTCCCAGAGTACCGTTCGCTCGCTGGTTTGTCTCATGATGAGATTC
>JBBPLG010000432.1:0-22089 GCA_038089695.1 Xanthoconium separans | reverse complement strand
GGTACGGTGCAACCGATAGTTTAGGTCGCGCACCCCACATTCTGAGCGTCACCATCCATCTTCCGTCAAGTTTCTGCTGTACATCCACTCTTTCAACCAACTGCGTACCTCCACATTCTTTGTACCACAACGCTACATATGTCCCACTGTAATGCAGCCAGGACATTTCCTTGGCATACATATCTTTACTGTATTATACCTACTCACATAGTAGTTACCCTGCCAGTGGTAACTCTCGTTTAAGTATACTACTACTAGTCGTGCATACTTGAAAATTTGCATTCACTGGCGCCGGGCGGAGTTGTAATCCGGCACGGTAACCTTCTGTGACTCTTCGGATGGTGGTAGGTGCCGAATGGGTGGTAGGGGATAGTATTTGTGTTGACCAACGACCGACCAACTTGCACAAAACCAATATTGTCTTATGTTTGCCATTTGTTGTGTTCCTGTGTCTTTGCCCTACGCGTGATGCGTGATAAGTAGCAGCAGTTCTCGATTAACAGCGTTTGACCGGAGGCACGAAACCAATATTGTCTTATGTTTTGCCGTCGTTGTGTCCTGCGTGTTGCCCTACGCGTGATCGCCTACACGTGTTCGTTCGCTGAAAGTTTTTCGTGATCTCGACCTGGATTTATGCTTAAGAAGTTCCTTCTGCTTTAATTTTTTGATCGCATGACTACGACTACGATTGTCACCCGCTCAAACGTAGGCAAGGTACACAGGCGGCATTTCCCGATTAACCGAGTAAGTTTGAAAAGCAATACAGGATATAACGTTTGACCGCTATATTGAGACTCAGGACGGCCTTTTCCTGCCAAATTGGAGAGTGTCAGAGCTGCCAAAATTGTCTGCACTGCAACTCGTCACCTCGGACCCGACACGGATCTAGTCTTTCCATCATTGACGTGACGCGTGAACCGACAATGTCACAGGCTGTGACACCCTAATGTTACCGCATCGATCAGTGGCATACGCTCACCCCACCCACGCATAAAAAGCCTTCTTGAACATGCTGAGATTTAGATTTACATACCCGCACAAACTTGCGATTGAGAAAAAACCTATATGTTGCCCTGCGTCTTCTGCCACTTCCTTCGTAGGTTCCATAGCCCCCAGCAGAACGACCCGGGACTGCAGAATCCATTCCCTTCTGACCTCGCACCGGAGCTGGAAGAGTCACGCAGATTTTTGTTAGCCTCCGTACGCACCCTGCATTCATTGTCACTACCACCGACTGATGTTTGCAGTTGAACAGCTCGCTGCACTCCTTGCGTCAGTCCTTCTCGTATGTAGTACTCGCTGCACGTCGCTGATGGATCCTCAGCATCCATGCAATCTCGGGATCCAAGGCGTTACAACCAGTGGTTTTGACGCTTCTCATATACACAATCATCCTGCAGCTTGCCCTCAACCCTTCTTTTGTCCAAGTATGCATGTTCTTCGCTCGTCTTCTCCATGATATAAACCTCACTCCCAGGAATATCCCACCATGTCGAGATTTCTCCATGCCATGCCGTCACTTGGCACATCTTGTGTAGCCGCCGTTGAGTTGGTCTCTGAGTTGCAATCGCCCGCACTCGCAACCGTTTGCATTTTGCTGGGTACCTTTCCGCTGGTTGCCACGGTTATTCATCATGGGCGCCACTGTGCTGAAATGACCACGGCAGAATTTCCTGTCAGTGTGGAAATGCAGCACATGTCGGCGCCTGCTGTGTCAGGCACTGCTGATACTATGGAGAGAGGGAACATTGAGAGCGCCTGATTCCACGGTCCAACTAAGCGAGAAACCAGTGAGCGCGCTTGGAATCTCGCGCCTTCCCAGACCTTTTCTATCAGTTGTGCGAACATGTATGAATATCCCTGCTAATATATCTGCTAGTCTTATACTCCACTACTGAATATGCTGTGTGAACTCTTTTCACTATCGTCCCCGTGCCTGCGTTGCTCCAGCAGCAATTTCTGAGGTACTTTTTAGGACGTTATGACTCAATATCATGGAGAAATGGGGACTAGTAGATAAGTCGACAAGCGGTCAACTACAGACTACGGTTACAGGTGTTTGGTATTCTGTACTAGCGTATTTAGTAGTGGTTTAGAAGCACAGCAATTCTGTACACTCACGCTCGTTGTTTAAGCTGTTTCTGGCGCGCTCGGCGCAGGCATGTGTTCCATCCGCACAGGTAATATTGTCCTCGACATCTCACTATACTGTCTTCCATGGTGAACAGCCATAGTGAGAAGAGGTAAGACAGCCAACAAGATGCACACGGTCACCAGCGCAGGCGATTTCAAGTCCAGGATTAAGTCGACGGGGCTATGCAGAATATGCTGAAGAGCAGAATGACATGCAGAAATTTCGACACCATGGGATAATCCTGGAGACATGATTAGATCAAAGATAGAATGAGCGAAATAAGGGGAGCAGAATGACATGCAGAAATTTCGACACCATGGGATAATCCTGGAGACATGATTAGATCAAAGATAGAATGAGCAAAACAAGGGGTCAACCTGAAGAAAACTAGTGTTGAGAAGGAGACGGAGGGTGATGGTGTACATGAGAACAGTCAAGACAACCGGTTTCAATTCCTTGGATCCCGAGATCCCATGAATGCTAAGGAGGCATCAGCGATGTGCGGAGAGAGCATTACTTATGATGATGCCTCACGCGAGGAGGGCTGCGACCTATTTATTTATTAACCAGGGATGGTGACACTGAAATGCAAGGTAAATACCAAGTTCAATGATAATGTGTGCAAGTCCTCGCGCTCAGCTGCGAGGTCAGAACTGACAGGGTGCCGCTGTTCCCGGTTTATCGCCTGAGAGCGACAGAACCTGCAGAAGACACAGAATGACATATGTAGATCAAATGGAATGCTCTTTTGAAACTGATGTCAGAAGAATGAGTTTGGGGCCGCCATGTTGAAGAGTGTGGGTTTATATACTGTGTGGGGACTGGTCGTCTTTTCTCCAAAAGGTACTTGTGCGTTTGCCTTACCAGAATGGCCCCTGACGCGAGGGACTGGAAAATGGCATTTCGCAGTGGCGCCTTCTCTTGATTAGTCAGTTCCACACCACACAGCAAGCAACTACTTAGTATGGATGAAACTTGTTGTCAGACACACATCTATCGGTGACATGATTTCCTGCATATGGTTAGCGGGCGGTGCACACTCCAGTCTTTACTGTAAGATGAAAAGCAATGCGGAAGTAGTGGCAGACTTGCAGGGCGGAAGTACTGTACCATTTCGATCGATTCGACTGTCACGCGTCACACCGTTTTTTTTTCTCATCGGATTTAATTTTTTCTCGATTTTTGGGATTTTTTGAGATTTTTGATCAAGTCACGTGATGACGAATCGGTACAGTAATAGCAGTGTGGGAAGTAGTGACAGTGCAGAGGTCACAGACTCGCAGGGTGGAAGTAATGGCAGGGCGGGAAGTAATGGCAGAACCTGGAAGTAGTTGCAGCGCGGATGTAATTGCTGGTACAGTGCGGAGGTAGTCGACCCACATGGCAAGTCAAGAAATCCCCATGTAATGGGTAGTTTACAGTAAAGCTAAGACGGCGTACCTGGAAGCCATATATCACTGCACTGCGATTGTGTTGTTGCTCATGTAAGGTGCTTAACCCTCTGATTGATGATCCCTGAGCGCATTGAAGATTCTCTTTGGAATGTCCCAACACCATTGGTGAAACGGCATCATGTAGTATCTCACACGGGGTCTGTAAGGTTGATTACCCTGGTGGATGCACTTGATGCTTCACCACCCATCTTCACCTGCCCTCAAATTGGCGCCTGCGTCAACTCAGATCACAGTCTACTATTCGTCTATGAACAGGAATAATATACCCACAGGCACCTCATTTCTACGTCGCTATCCATGTCACGTCCCCATCATACAACATCGTTAAGCTGAACAACCTTATTGCCACAACTGCTTGATCTTGGTGATGATCACTGCAAAAAACACGTAGTACACCAACAGGTGCAATGGACCAGCAAAACAACTCTGACTTACATTCAGGATCAAGAACTTGGTAAGGAATCTGCTCTGTGAGATCACTGCAGCCTTCCTCGATGGTGCCCATGTACTCGTAGCAGGGAGTGAGTCCACGCTCAAGTAACCATGTACCAAATTTAGAGCCAAGCTGGGGGGATGAGAATGAGAGGCAGGTCATTGAGACAACAAGACAGTGATACATAGAACACCAGTCTTCTGGTTCAATGACTCGCTGAGGACAAACCAGTTCTAGTCGATCTTCTGATTGTTTACCAAGAGGGTTGGGCAAAACCACACCTGTTCGTTGACAATATTGAGTGTCGATTTGTTGGTCAAGCCAATGTTCAAGCTGTCCTGGTGGCATCGCAGGTCAGCATCCCAAGAACAGTGTAGCATCTCCCCGTATGACATGACATACCCTGCAGTACCCTCGACGAAAGTCTCATCCTTGTGGAACAAACTTGCAGTCCCTTTCAAAGAACCTAATCTTTCCGTCCTCCAGTCCTACTCCTCCTTGAGGATGTACAGGACCTTTGAACGTGTGGAGAAGATGAAGGGTACACTGCGTTGGAAGAACAATTCTTTTACGATAGCAATCGTTTGCAAGGGATCAGTGGGGAAGTATAACCAGGATTGATCATCAGGGGACAGTTATCAGCGAAGAATGAGTCAACACCAAAGTGGCAAGTGTTGTCTGCCATTTCATCAAAAAAATGTGAAGAAAGATTAGATGAAAATAAGACGATTATTTAAAGCGCAGGAATATGGAAGCTCACTCACTTTTTTACTTGGGAAGTGCCACCCATGGCAGCGATTCCATGCCCTGAGTTTGTGTGCCGCTCGACCAATATGCGTGATCATTTCCACTATGGGCCAGTCCCAACAAGTTGACTCTGTATTGGATTTGACATGCAATTTCCCTGGCTGGTCAAGTGCAAAATATTCTAAGGGAACGAGTACAGCAGTGGAATACATACCCTGCGTCCTCTTCGTTGACAGGGTAGTTAGTCGTGGGAAGTGGGAACAATGGAGAGTGCGTGCGTGCACAGTGGGGCGGGGAGAGCGAGTGTGGGCATCATGTTGTCGTCGCCCCCTTACAAGGGTGTATGCTGCATGCACGGCAAAGTGGGGGAGGCAAGGGAGAGGGTAGCATGCGTGCGTGTACAGGAAGCTTCATGTCCAAGTTGTTGCACTTGTGGTGTCATGTCGCAGTCATGTGCATAATGGGGACATGCTAGTGACATCGACGGGGCCACATTTTCGCCGACGTTGTGCTCATTGTGTCGCGCACGGTGATGACGACACCGCTGCATGTGTGCTACTGCAGGTCAATTGCGCATGTAGTGGTAGGCTGGAGCGTGAGATGGTGGCATGGGTACAGCAATGCCATTGACATGGTACTGTTGTCGTCATGCCGTTGTGTGCATCGCGTCGCCCTCGTCCTTGTTGTGATGTGTTGCCGTCATTGTGTGTGTGGAGAAGGTGGGTGAGGTAGGAGTGTGTGCACATTGGCAGCTGCATTGATTATCTTGCAAGTTCCATCTGGGCGTTCTCAGTGGAAGCTTGCTACCCTCGGCCTGTGATGGCCATCCAGCTTTGTTGATCGATCGCGTCACATGTACGTGATGTTGTCTTGTGTTTACTATTGTTGTCCACCATCACAGCATTTACTTACACCTCAAGAGATCACGTATATAAAGTCTTCTAGATGCTGAGATTAGATTTGCATATTTGCAAACACACAATCAAGAAGCAGCCATGTTGTCCTGCATCCAGCTCTCCTTTGTGGACCCAATGCAGGAGCATCAGCAACACTGTAAAAAATCTGAAATGACTGGACTGTACTGGACAGACTGGGCTCAGTTGGTTCAGCACACACAGTAGGTCAGAAGTCCAGCTGGCTAGTAGACAAGTCAGTCCATTGATCCAGACATGAAGTCATTCAGATTATTCAGTATTTCCAGAAGGTCAGTTTACAAGTAGTCCAGTGCACTAGCATTATCAGTAAAATAAGTGGCTCATTAATACAGTATTCCAGCATTTCTAGTAAACTCAGTACTCTAGAAATCCAGAAGTCCAGTCAATTCATTAAAATCAGCTATCCAGTATACTGTTAGCTCAGTGTTACAGTAATTTCAGAAATATTAGTGGTCCAGTAGCTCAGTATTCCAGTAATTCCAGTAATTCCATTAGTCTAGCATTCCAGTCTTCAAGTCATCTAGTAGTGCTAGTAGGTTAGAACACCAGTCATGCAGTGGTTCAGTATATTCTGTGAGACAGTAATCCAGTAACCCAGTATTCAAGTTGATCAGTAGTGCAGGTGGCCAGCAAGCAAGTAAATACAGCCATTTCAGCTGTTCATTGCTACAGTACTGCAGCTGTGCAGTTATTCAGTGATCCAGTACACCAATCATTCAGTTTGTTCAGTAAATCAGAATATCAGTCATTCAGTATAGCAGTGATCTAGTACATCAGCATACCAGTATACCAGTTATTCAGTATCACAGTCACCCAGTTTGTCAGTATCCCAGTATATTTAGTTATCTAGTCACCCAGTACACCAGTCATCCAGTACTCTAGTCACCCAGTACTCCAGCCACCCAGTACTTCAGTCAAATAGTATGCCAGCCCACCAGTTGCCCAGTCCACCCAGGTCACCCAGTATCTCAGTATTTCAGTCACCCAGTCACCCAGTCCACCCAGTCACCCAGTATTTCAGTCACCCAGTCACCCAGTATCTCAGTCATTCAGTCACCCAGTACACCAGTCAAACAGTCACACAGTCACTTCAGTATATCAGTCACCCAGTCACCCAGTACACCAGTCAAACAGTCACACAGTCATTTCAGTGTACCAGTCACCCAGTACTCCAGCCACCCAGTACTCCAGTCAACCAGTAACCCAGTACACCCAGTCACCCAGTACTCCAGCCACCCAGTACTCCAGTCAAATAGTATATCAGTCCACCAGTCACCCAGTACACCCAGTCACCCAGTATCTCAGTCATTCAGTCACCTGGTACACCAGTCACACAGCCACTTCAGTGTACCAGTCACCCAGTACTCCAGTCAAATAGTATATCAGTCCACCAGTAACCCAGTACACCCAGTCACCCAGTACTCCAGTCAAATAGTATACCAGTCCACCAGTTACCTAGTCACCCAGTACTCTGGTCAAATAGTATACCAGTGTACCAGTCACTCAGTACTCCAGTCACCCAGTACATAAATTACCCAGTCACCTAATATCTTAGTCATTCAGTCATACAGTATACCTGTCATCTAGTATGCTAGTTACCCAGTCACTGAGTTACACAATCACACAGTCATCCAACACATCATAGTTCTATTAATGTAGTAGTCCAATTTTAGCTACTAATTGGCTACTCTGAATCTGATTCAAAGCAATAAACCCTCCCTGTGCTGATCTTGGCCCTTTCACATAACATCTCTTCAGTCTGCCCCATAATCTCTTCCATACACTCTTCTGCCATTGCCTTAAGCTTCCCCCACTGCTTAGGTCTCAAACAACTAGTTGATCTGACCACTTCACCTGTAGCAAATCCCCATAAAGTCTTTGAGAACTTCTTAGAAGACTTTTTTGAAGGAAATACAAGATGTCCAGTCTTCCAATATCTGAAGGCTCTCTCAACCTGAAATATCAAATGAATGAATCATCTGAATGCAGAAACAACACTCACTGCAATGGTGCAAAGTGCCAAACCCCCAATAGGCTTTCCTTGGTCCAACACCTCAGAGGGGATTTTGGAAACACTCTCCAAAAGATATGCAAAGGTCTCTATAATGCAAGGATGCTGAAATGCACCCTTGGGTTGCTGTAAATCTATCAATATACATAAAGTAATAAAATTGATGGTAAACTTACAAGTGCTCCAGTGTCATCTGTTCTCACCTCCCCCCACATATAGGGATAAACAGCAGGGGGAATGATAGTCTTTCTACCTTTCTTATCAATGTAGAACTTGCTTTCAGGTACTGCCCATTCAGCATAGGCAGCTCAACCCTGGGAAGTAGCCAATTCCTCATAATCAGAGAAGAAGTGTGCAACTGCTATGAGTGCCCTGAAGGCAAGTTCTTTCCTCCACTCACATACTCTTTGCTTAAGCTTGATGGGAAAGTAAATGTTAACACCACAAAAAAATGGCATGTTCACTTACAAGAGCAAAGACAGGATCATTCTGGAGTGCAACCACATGAGTGACAGTCATGAATTTGTTCCAGAGCTTCTGGGCAAAGTCCACATGACTTGGGTGAACAAGATCCCATGGGTTGTCTTGGACAGCCACATAGTAATACCAGTGGGGAAGTATAGCCTCACGAAATGGCTTCAGAGATGCTGGGAACCCAGGTAGATCCTCATTGTGATACTTTTTTGCCTTTTTCCTGGGACCTGGCTGGCCTTGGTTTTCACCACTAACAGGAGCCTGTTCAGCAACCACAGCAGGAGCTGGAGCCTGATCAGCAGCCATAGCAACAGGGTTAAGACAAGGAGCAGGATTGACCCGAGCAGAGCTGGGTACATGACTTGGTACAGGACCAGTAGATTTGGATATCTTTGTCAATGTCAAAGTGCGCGACATTACTTCAATGGGTGCCTAGAACAGTACCCAGTTGAAACGTGCATGACTAAATGGAACATTGCTTACTTTTGGTGGAATAGACCTGCCAGCTGCCAAATGTTGGCTAGCAGCGGCAGTGCTGGGTGCTGGTCCAGCTCTCGAACCATCCTGGGATGAATGTGGTGTCTGAAGAATATGTAGTAGCTGAATAGCTTGCGTAGACAGTATACACTCACCTTGATTGAACGCGATGCTCCCGCAGTTAGGTTCACATCATTTGTGGCGCATGGGGTTGTACTCAGGACATCAGGCTCAACAGCCCTCTGTTTGCCATTGCGTAGTGTTCCATTCTTCGTCGGAAGTGGACGTGAGGTGTTATCTCGCAGGGACTACAGTAGATCACAGTAGTTAGACGAGCAAGCCATCCATCTTGCAGGAAATACGTACATTGGATAGGTCTGGCATTCTCGCCGAGCTGTGTTTCAGCGCATCACTATTCGCACCATGTGGTCCTCTACCAATAGATTCCTTCGGGTACACGGTTAGTGCATGTAGAAACAAGTGATATTTGCCTACCGGGACCTCCATTGCGGGCTTCGTCGAGCTGCGCTTACGTGCACTGCTACTCAGTTTATCTGCAGGCCCACTCGTCCCCCCAATTCCCTGCCCGCGGTCTTCATCGTTACGATACATCACTGTCTTCGATAAGGATGGCCGAGCCGTTGTACTCGCTGAGGTCTAAAAGATTTAATACACCGGCTTGAATGGTTTGACAGGTAAATGGGACTGGACACTTACTTCAAGAAGGTCCATGGTATTAGCCATTGGACTAGCTTGGTGACCGTCAATGTCACACGCAGCTGCGCCAACCTCAGTGAGTTCGGTTGGTGTATACTGTGTCTTTACGTCACCGTATGTCTTTGACGTCTGCATCAGAGCGACTGATTGAGGATTATAATCTAGCGGCATCATCTAAGGAGTACATCAGAATTTCATCGCAGTACGTAAATTTAGCTCACATTGGTGCCCTGCAGAACGCCCGTTGCGGACTGTGGCTCACTGGCGGCATCGGCCACTCTGGAGCTGTTATCGAACGGTCTTGCCTTCTTGGTCAGCGTGGGCGGAAGGGAGACCGATACCGTCATAAGTTGTCTCTATAGCAGCACGTCATTAGTGCCTGTCCAGATTTTTGTAGTAAATACATACCTGAGACGATGTGGGTCGTAAATGATGAGCACCTTCATGGAGCACATTGTCGGCCTCATTTTCATCACTCAAGGAGTCCCCGTCATCATCACCAACTTCCGCTTCTTCTGCGCGTTGGTCGTGAGTGTCCCCGCTCTGCGTAAATGTTGATCCGAAACCCAACTCATCAGCCACTGCACCATCGCGAATCGTCAGTGCAGACATGTTCAGTAAGTTCGCCAAGTTGACATCCGGAGCGGACGAGAGAGCGTAAAGCATTTCGTCATAACTCGAACGAACAGGTGGCGGCGGAGTCTTCAGGAGGTTCACTGCCAAACCGTCCCTGGGCTGAGATGGAGGGGGTGGGATATCCTGGCTATCATCTTCGTCGACAAGACCACCGTAAAGTGTATGTACATAACCTAACAAACATTTTCCAGACGAAAAAAATAAAATAAGAATGAGACTGGTACCTTTTTGTGAATTTGCGGGAGCGCTTGTCCCCGGAGTTGAACCTGAGCATAGAAAGTATTGTCAAAAGTCGAATCGACAAGAAAGGGGGCACACCTGCTGTACTATCTCCCTCGTTGTGGTTGCTAGTTGACGCACTGCGAAGCTGATCATTTTCCCAGTTGGGTAAAAACCCTGACGGTTGGCGCTGTTGGCGCTTGCTTGCATCAGCGGGCACTATCTTCTTTGTGGGTCTGTGGCGCACAGCGGAGATCAGATGCATAATGGAAACAGAGCGTAAACGGTGAGTGAGCGAAAGACCACGTGGCAAAGGACGAGTCTGACTCACCGCTCAGACTTTCTATTTTCGGAACCCTTTCTCTTCCTACCCCTCCCGTGAGTTCCCGTGTCGCTCGCATCCAGTTTCTTCTTCACCATTTCACCTTCGCTTTCATTGTTTTCGTTCCTCTGATCCTCGTCTTCGTCCCTCTGATCCTCGTAGTCCTGTGGGTGGGTCGTTCATTATAGAAATTGGCACGGCGATCGATATCACTTACCCGCTGCTTTCCATTCGCAGGATCGCCCTTGCACCTTTTCGATATCCTTCTAGATTCTTTTGGTTGCCCTTTCAGCTCATCATCCGCAGTCCGTTTCCGTGTACGCTTTCCTTCCTCAACCATATCCGTTCTATCACCATTCTCACCTAGAATGTCCAGGTGGGTGTCGTGCATTGACGCCTGGTGCTCGTCATCCACTTCCTGCCCAGCCTCGTGGTAGATAGTGTTGAAGGCTTCTGCATCAAATGTACGTCCGTCTTCTGCGATGTCTGTTGCACTGTTTATGTCCTCATTTGCCCTTGTCGCTCTGTCGGTTTCGTTTGCATCTTCAGTCTCATCAGTGACAAGCTCTTCTTGTATAATATGTACGTACTGTTGTCTGACATATTATTCAACCCCATTTCACGAGTGGTTGACAGTCTTGCACGTTGCTTGCCCACTAAATTTGTTGTCAACGCACGTTCGAACCTCGCGAGTAAGTACACACTGTTCTCTGACATATTTGACCCCATTTCACGAGTGGTTGACAGTCTTGCACGTTGCTTGCCCACTAAATTTGTTGTCAACGCACGTTCGAACCTCGCAAGTAAGTACGCACTGTTCTCTGACATATTTGACCCCATTTCACGAGTGGCCGACAGTCTTGCACGTTGCTGGCCCACTAGATTTGTTGTCAACGCAAGTTTGAACCTCGTGAAGTAAGTACATACTGTTGTCTGACTGTCTGTGTGGTTCATTGTACGAACCAGGGCCAACAGGTTTGTTGGTTGTTGGCCTTGTACGCAGCTCTTTTGTCACTCCGGGACCAGCTGGTTCTCGAGCTTTGGTGACTCGTTCTTCCTGTTCCTCAAGTAGCCGTGTCTCAAGCTCTTCAATTTCAGCCAGACCAGCCACCCTTTCAGCAAGTTGTGACGTCCCTTCTGGTGCCGGTCGCCGGTTACTTCGTACGTCCCGGTCGACTAATCCAGGGTGCTTGTCCTTGTTCTGCTGCCGGGTAGTCACCATCTGATGTGAACAGTGAGGTGACTAGGTGTGAAGTAAACCACAGTATAGCTGAGAGTGAGGGAGAACTCTGTCACGTTGTGACAAAAGTTGTTTGCTGCGTGACAAATAATACAAGTAGGTGACAAAACATCACGAGTCACATTACATGATATAATTTTATTTTCAATCTCATGGGCTATCAATAGGAATCTGTTGCTGCCATTCTAATGGCCTCAACTTTCAAACCTAGACAATACTTTTGTGCAAATCCCTTTGGACCAGCATGCAAGAAGGGCTTTATATCTCATGCCAGGTTTCTTGAACACAAAAGAACAGTGCATGATCCATTGAAAGCTCAAGCTGAGCATAACTATCATCAACAAAGGCAGCATCCTGATGCTAGGGATGACAAGCATGTTTTTGAGCCTCCACCCAATGGCTCTTACTACATCCCTCACCCAGTTATAAATGGTTAGTGATGCTACTTGCCAGTGAACTATTTCACTGGAACTACTCAGAACACTGATACAATATAGGTACTTGTTGTGATATTGATGGGAATGACCTTCCAGAAGGATCTCCTCAATCTTCCAGTCCTTTGAAAGTGTCAGAAGGGCAACCTGATCCCTGGTATCCATTTTCTACCCAAGCTCAGTTTGAGCTTGCCGATTTCCTCTTTAGAAGAAATGAAATGCCTGGCACTCAGGTCAATGAGCTTATGCAAATCTGGGCCAGGATTAATGGCAGCAATGGTGGCAACAATCAACCCCCTTTCACTTCAGCAAATGATCTATATCAAAAAATAGATCAGATCAATGAATCCAAAACCTGGCAGTCATTTTCCTTCACATATGCTGGTGCAAACATGAATGATGAAAACCTTCCTACCTGGAAACAGGCCACTTATCAATTAGTGGTCCGCAATGCCAAGGCTCTTGTTCAAGAACAACTGTCTTGTCCAGAATTCAAGAGTTCAATGGATTATTGTCCACAGCAAATCTTTGGTGATCATGAAAACCGTATCTGGTCAAATTTCATGTCAGGAAATTGGGCTTGGGAGCAATGTGTGAGTTGGTTCAATACTAGTACCAATGAAATTATTCTTTATATACTAACATGAGTTGAATTTGAATCATTGATGTTCACTTTAGAATATTCTTTCAAAAGACAAAGAAAACCATGGAGCAACATTTGTACCTGTCATTCTTGGAAGTGACAAAACCACTGTGTCTGTTGCCACTGGGAATGTTGAATACTGGCCACTTTACATCACAACTGGCAATGTTCACAATACTGCAAGACGTGCTCATGGATCAGCTGTTAGTTTATTGGGCTTTCTTGCTATTCCCAAAAGTATACAATCGTTCTATCACTTTTATGCTTTGCTATGTTGAGATACTAACATCATATATTTGTAGCTGATCAAGAATTTCAAAATGATCAAGAATTTCGTGACTTTAGACGACACTTATTCCATACCTCTCTGCAAGTAGCTCTGGAACCCTTGCACAGTGCTATGTCCAAGCCTGAAGTTACACTATGTGCTGATGGACACTATAGAAGGGTCATATATGGGATTGGCCCATATATTGCTGACTATCCTGAGCAAGTTCTTTTATCATGCATTGTTCAAGGATGGTGTCCTAAGTAAGTACCACTACAATAAAGCTATTGGTATCTCTGTACTAAAGGAATTAATACTAGATGCCTTGCTAACAGAAACCATCTGGATGAATCAAGACAAGTCCCTCGTAATCATGATCACACTAGACTAGTGATGCAACATCTCAATACCACTGAGTTGTGGAAAAGGTATGGTATTGTTGATGGTATCCTGGTATGTAATTCACTTTTCAGGTTGTAGTAGTTTTTACTATTTACAAATATAGCCTTTTACAGCAAACTTTCCAAGAGCAAACATCCATGAATTAATTTCCCCTGATATTCTACATCAGATCATCAAAGGAACCTTCAAAGATCATCTTGTTTCATGGGTAGAGGAGTATATCAGACAGAACTATGCAGATGCTAGTTCTATCTTAGCTGATATTGATCGACGGTATGGTCTACTATCTTTATTTGGTCCTTGAATCACCAAGTACTGATCTCACTGATATATTATAGAATAGCAGCTGTTCCTTCTTTCCCTGGTTTGCGCAGATTTCCACAAGGTCGTGGTTTCAAACAATGGACTGGAAAGGATTCCAAAGCTCTTATGAAGGTAAGTAGTACAAATTGATACTACTTCTGGTACTATATATTTATACACTGGATATGCTTGCTAAATGATAGGTTTATCTGCCAGCAATTGCAGATTATATTCCAGCTCAAATGACACAAGCCATATCTGCCTTTTTGGACTTTTGTTATATTGTTCGCCAGTACTCTTTGGATGAAAAGGATCTTACAGCATTGAAAAATGCTCTACAAAGATTTAAAACTCACCGTTCAATCTTTCAAACCTGTGGAGTTCGCCCTGCTGGAATATCAATTCCCCGAATTCATGCTCTACAACACTATGAGCAGCTTATCCAGCTGTTTGGTGCTCCAAATGGACTTTGCTCATCAATTACTGAATCCAAGCATATCTCAGCTGTTAAAAAGCCATACAGACGCTCAAATCGCAATGATCCTTTGAATCAAATCTTAATCATCAATCAACGGCTAGACAATCTTGTATCTTTTAGAAATGCACATGTTGCAAAAGGTGTGTTTTTCAACAGTGCTACTGGTTCTAGTACTAATGTTATAAATAACTGAAGGCCTACTTGATACACATACTAAAATGGAGCCTGAGGCTGCCAGAGATGAGGATGAATCAACTGACAATGAACTCTATAAAGAGAGAGGATATCGAGATGATACCCATGTAAATGAAGCTGAAGGAGCTGAGGAAAGCTTTGTGGAAGCATGGGTTGAGCTGGCTAAAGTGCACTGTAAGTCATAACAGTGATTCTATCACTCAACCTTTCTTCTCACATATGAATGTTGTGAATCATCAAAATTTCTCTTTGATAGTCCCAAGACGATATCAAACCTTTCAGGAAATGGGAAAACAAGTTTGTTGTGCAAATCTTCCCTTTCTGGTGGAACAGTTTGTTTATGAGGAAAACCATCCTCAGTCAAATCCTTCCAAGCTTGAGAAATATCCACCAGTTATCACACGAGGTTACTCTTATCCATCAGCTGTTGCCACATTTTATGCCCCAAGTGAGCAATGTGGTATTGGAGGGTTGCATAGGCAGCGCATTTATGCTTCTTCATCATGGAGAAACACAAATGCTCCAAGGTTTGATTGTGTTTTCATTGAAAAAGACTTTAATTTGCCAGGTATTCATGGTCTTTACATTGCTCAAGTTCTCTTATTTTTTTCCTTCACACATCAAAGTCTCAAGTATTCATGTGCTTTGGTAAGATGGTTTGATGTTGTAGGTGATCACCCATGTCCAAAAACTGGCATGTGGATGGTAGAGCCAGAGTTTGATGATCAGGGTGAAAGGCTAATTTCTGTCATTTCTATTGATAGCATTTTACGCCCTGCACATTTGATTCCAGTTTATGGTAACACTATCATTCCTAGAGGTTTCAAGCACACAGATTCTCTTTTTGCCTTTTCTGCATATTATGTCAACAAATATTCTGATTATCATGCCTTTCAACTAATTTCCTGACTTTTTGTACTACTAGTAGTATAATAGAATAACCAATGCATGTGAACTTCACCCACAAAGTTGAGATATAATGAACTTGACTTAAAAGGTATCACATTCAATTCTCAATTAGTGTTTTGTGTATATACATTGGGAGAGTGGGCATATATACAGTCTATCTGTCTATTTGCAATGTCATTAGGCAGCACAGCTACTATTGGAGTGGGTTAACTTGGCACTGCCAAATACTTGCAGTGAACACAAGATTCGGAGCTGGCCGGTGTGTGACTTCCTTTTGGGGGCTAGTCTGAGTGCAAAAAAAACTTGCGTCGCCTCCCCAGTTTCGTTCACAACGGCCTTGGTCAAACACCCTTCAACACAGCCAATATCCCTGGTACGGCCATGAGCAGGCCTCAAAGTTGTGCGCTTGCCTATCGCCAGTCACCTGTACAGAGGAGTAACCTTTTCATCAATTCCTGTCATCGTGCAATTCCATTGAAATAACCCCATTTTATAGCGTATGCCCTCCACAGGACGAAACTCCACTCTGTCACGTTCGCTACTTGTCCCCATCTAATGACTCAAGGTACGCTTTTTAAACACTAGTGGTTCCTTTGGTCACCACAAGTTATTCTTGCCTCCCAGGTGACGACACCTACTCAAACAAGTATTTGTTCAGCTTCATGAGATCAAGCAGCAGCGTCGATGCTGATCCTGTGGGAGTATCCGCAAGGGTCTCACTGGTACCGATTGGTACTTCCCCTACATCCTCCTGTCCGTCCAGAAAATGACGTCGCCACCCTACCTACACGGTCACATCAATGAACACGCCCAAACCACAGCTCAGAATACAAGCCAGCTTCTCCGCACAACGGCCCCATCAAGCTTGTCCTCAGCGCACCCGCCGTCGAGTGCGTCGTCGCCGAGACCACAGTCGCACATCTCGACGCACCCGAGCTCGCAGTTATCGTGACCCCCCCCACTCGACAGACATCGCGTCTGGTACCGCTATGTCAGTCGCTCATCACCCAAGTGACTAGCTTGTCGCCCAACGTCCACTGGGCACTCGACATATCCATATCTGAATTCGGATCACCACTGGATACTACAACATCCTTTTACTCGTCGACCTCGAGTTTTCAATACATAAACTCGCAACTAGTCGCCCATGGATTCACTGCGAGTCCCAGTATATCCCTCGATGGTATCTCTAACGAGGACATGGATCATGTTGCGAAATGTCTGCTCGCAATGCTCAGTCAACGCGTGGTATGTCGACCCTTCGCGACCACGGTCTACCGCTGAACTCGTGCTAGACCGACATGTCCCGGGCAGAGGAACTGTCTACAAAGTTACGAACCCTATCTTACGACCATGAACGACTTATTGGACATGCATCGCTCTTCCATCGAAAAAGCACTCAACGCAGAACGTGAAACGAACATGTACAAATCCCGTCTTGCGTGAGTGACAGCCGAGCCAACCAGCTAGGAAGCACTCATCAGTGTGTGATAGCACTGCTGCCCGTTCTCTCCAATCATCATAGTCAAGTCACAAACAGACCACTGCCGAACTTCAGCGTACGAGAACATTACTTCAGGCCCTCCGTGCCATCTACACATCCGAAATCAAGAAGGAGAAGGAAGTCGAACGAATAGTGGAAAAATGGACCAAGCTCGTAGACTCTCAATCAAAATCTTCCATGGTCTCTCCTGGCATGGTAATTCGAGGTGCCAACGCCGAGGTCGCCTCAGGCATGGAGCTGCTTGGAAAGGGCAGGGGATACCTGGAAACCGCTCTGGAGCATGCCGCAGGCTCGAGAAAGGAACTTCTTGACGAGACAACCTGGCATAGGCGACTGATACTCGTGTGCGCGAATCGTTTGCAGTCGATGATACATGAAATACGCACCTTGGCGTCTATCAGATCAGAAGAGGCAAGCTCCTTTCATCGTTCCCCGATTGAGATCGTCTAATATCCAATAGCCTTCTCCCTTTGATCATGATGCGTTGTTCCCGCTTACCCCAATCAATGCAGCGGATGATAAAATTCTCGCCCTCTTTGCATCCGCAAACGATCCCATTTCCATACTGTCGAAGCACCTCTCAGACAGGCCATATGCCAACTCTGAAACTTCTGCTCAACCCGTGAAGGAGGCTTCCGACTCCGAAGATTGTAAACGTCTTCGAGCGGTCATCGAGAAGCTTCAGGCCGAACTCGGTATGTCAAACACTATGCATTACTGGGTTCCAGCTGAGGACATCCCTTTTTTCTCAGATGAAGCCAAGAGACTACATGAAACACACGCGGTCAAAGCACGTGAACTGTTCAATCAATTGGCAGTTCAAGGGACACAAAAAGCGTCTTTGGATGACTTGATGGTCACATCTGAACGCGATGCTGAACGCGACCGACTTGATCGCATCAGGAAAGACCTCAAAGATAAACGCGAGAAGTTCACACACATGGCCGTGAAAGTCAGCAAAGAGAAATCGGTCTTTAAGGTGATGCTCATTCATATGCTCTCACTTACTTTGTCTCTCAATTCCATGTTCACATGTTCAGAGTGAAAGAATCAAGTTCTTGGAAGAAAGGCGATCATGGCAGGTCCAGCAAATGCTTTCTGAGCATCCTCCGAGTGATGCTCCTCTGGTAGCATTATCACCCGAGGTATCATCTTCCCCAGGTTTGGCTGCTCACCTTCCCAAGGTAACGAAATCACCTCACAAGTCCCTGTGCAAGCAGAAAGTCGTGGGCAAATCGGGAAACAGTCGCAAAGCGCGTGTCTCTCGTCGTTCCTCAATCTTCTCCATCCCGCCCCCCACCCATGTTGAACCTGCTTACGAGACGGAGGTGATCCCCATCGTAGTTCCCACATCGAAACCAAATGATAAACCACCCGCCCTCACGAATTCGATCCTTCCAATGTCTTTCGTTCTCCCGCCTCCGTCACCCAGGACATCGTTACCCCCACCTGATCTGTTGCTCGGCCCACCCTTGGTTAATTTCGTCCCGGACAACGATCCAAGCCCCACAGAGGAACCTCTCCGCAACCCCATACCGACGATCATCGAGCCCGCCCCCATGCCAAAACCACCCCCAGCGCTTCCCTGAACATCACCCCCACACCAGCGTCCCTTCCCCATCACAAAAACTCTGGATGACGCACGCGTATTCGCCCGTAAAACCCAGCCCGCTCAGTCGCATCCTTATGCTTGCCGACTCCCTGGACAGTCCAGAATCCGAACCCCAAAGACCGACGACGACAACTTTTGCACCGTCGACTTTGTGTCCAAGAACCTGGAATACGCGACCAAGGCCGGTGCGAGCGCCGACATGGCTGCGATGGACAGGCAATTTAGAAGGTAGTGTATGGCCCCCTTATTCATCGTGTCCATCTGGTTCACGCATTGGCGATACAGTCACGCCCTCAAAGCGTCCATCAATTCGCACGACGATCTCGCGGACACGCTGCAAGCGTCGTATCGCAAGGTTAAGGAACAGGCGAGGGAACTCACAGGTCTCGACCAGCGGATCAAGGTGCGCGGGTCATATTCTTGCTGAGAGATGCTGATACCCTACATAGCTGTCACGCCTACCCGATCATCTCCAGTTGCTCGTGCATCGCGGTTTCTTCAGATCATCCTCTCCCTGATGTTTCATAGATTTTATTGTCGTCAGCTCCCAGTAGTGCAACTCTGGGCTTTGCGGAGACCTGTAAAGATGTCCGACCGTCAAGGCCTCCAGCACCATTAACATGGAAGGACATCCTTGCCGAAGAACCTTTTGAAGGACAACACTGGGAAGGCGCATACGGCCTACCACCCGGCAGTACCATCGAAGGATGGGAAAATAGGAGCGGTGGCAGCATGCCGTCTCTCTCATTTTGGGATGAAGATGACTCGCTGGATAGCGACGGAGCGCAATCTTCTTTCGATGATTTGTCACCGCCTGTGACTTGAGCGCCTGAGGAATCTCACTCTCAACATCACGTTCACTACTCGCAAAATCCCTTTTATTTAATCGAACGACTCAAGGCATGCCAGTACTGGAGAGATGACTGGAAAATAGATGTAGACGTGTCGCGGCCATTTGATATAGGCGACCCCTCCACCCTTGGTATATTTTTTGTTCCCGAGTTGTTTTCTTGCTTACGCTGGCTAGGTCTTGCAACCCTTCGTGTCCTTGGGGAGAGAGTAATGTTGGCCCTTGTCGGTCCAGAGTGAGAGGTGCGTGCCAACTGCCATTTTGGCCTTTGCTAAAAACGAGTCTTAGAAATATATCCACGAGCGCGAAGCCGTGCACAAGGTGATGTGTCTCCGAGGACGGAAAAACTTCATGATATATACTACTCTAGACACGTTCTCTTCAGTGGTATGTAATCAGTACTACCGAACTATACCTGGCTGACAAATGGTAGCCATCTCCGACGGCGCTGCGTTTGCTTCATTTTACATCGACGGCACAATCATCGATTCTGGGTGCTTTCGCAGAGGTGACAACTACCGTGTGTCATCTATGAAAGTTTGTTTCTGCCATATTTGACAGCATTTTCGGCGTCCACAAAACGACCCCGAACGGAAGGATGCCCTTGCTTACTCACAACATTTGCCCAAGGACAATAGAGCCCTTTGCTGATGCTATGGACTCGCAGATCCAAGTATTCGACAGATGGTGTGCCTAAAAAGAACAGGCCATTCGTCGCACATGGTACGCTAGTCCTGTGTTTTCTTTGCTCGTTTGTTAATCCCTTGACGGCAAGATGGACAGCCAACGAGCATGAAACGACTTTCACTTCCTAAATAACGCGTTTAGGAACGTCGTGGAGTCGGCCAACGCAGCTTGGATCGACGCCTCCCTCATTCAGCTCTCTTACAGGGGTGCCAAAGCAGCCCCGATCGCCACGATTGCCACTACCGTCCAGGGGATCGAGGGGCTGCTCGTCGACTATGCTGTGCCGTCTCCACTGACGTACATTTTCACCCCGAGCATCTTGCAGAATTATTGCGCCATCTTTGTTTTCCTGCCTGAGGGGAGGAGAGCCAAGTGCGTTTTGGAGCGAATTTTGCTCCGTGGGGTGGTCACAGCTGTTGGGCTGCAGTCTGAGCCCAAGGTATTTTATGCCATACGAGGGGAGCTTTCGTGGTTTATCAAGTAGGTGTAACAGTGGTGGGGTTGTCATGGTGTGCTGAGGAGCAACCGTAGTACCTTGTTCAATTTCTTGACCACGAACGTACGTGCTTCCTCTGTGATTCTAGTGTGCAGAAGTTCATCTCGTTTGTTCAGGTGATTCACGTTCAAGTGCTCAAATTCAAGTTTGCTTTCAAAGAAGCCAAGTCTCTCGATGAGATGATCAAGCTTTACAGTGACCAGTACGTTTTCTTGAGCCAAGTTACTACCATACCGACAACACCGTCCTAGTCTCAAAACGCTACTGTGTGAATGCTTTCTCGACGCCTCTGTACGTCCATCTTGAATTGCCCTCTTTTTCTCCCCCAACGTTGACGTATTTGCCAGACTTCTTCCCTCTCGAAGGCGATACTGAACATATTGGACATGTGTCTCCACTTTCGCACCTTGTTTGCCACCTTTGTGGGAGACACGATGCATGACATCTCCTGTCTGTCGATCAGCTTCGACGGCATCGTAGTCATTGACAATGATGACAGCGCAAAGACGTCATTGGTTTCTCCACACCCCCTCTTACTCACACTGATACCAACTCGGACTCGGACAGCGATGTAGACGGCGGCGAACTCGGACGCAAGCTTGATGATGGTTGAAGCAGAACAAAGCGATGGATTGGATTTGGAGCCGTCGATGAGCGAGGACGACTGGTCGACGTGGCTGGTGAGGTATGTACGGCGTGGGGCGGAGAGTTTGGCGCGGGGGACATTGGACACTGTCTTCGTTTGGCGTGCTCCACTACAAACTAATTCGCGACCTTGTCAAGCATGGGTTTGTCGCCATCTTACCGGCAAAGATACCACCCACTAGGTGACTGGTATGCTGTTTGACTGGCATACTAGGTAATTAGATGACTGGGATACTAGAGTACTAGAGTAATAGAGTACTAGGTGACCGATGTACTGGGTGACTAAGATACTGACTAACCAGGTGACTAGTATACTGCTTGATAGGAGTACTAGGTGACTGGGTAACTGGTGGACTGGTATACTCTTTGACTGGAGTACTGGGTGATTGAATGACTGAAATACTGGGTGACTGATAAACTATTTGACTGGAGTATTGGGTGACTGGTACACTGAAATGACTGTTTGACTGTTTGACTGGTGTACTGGGTGACTGGGTGACTGATATACTGAAGTGACTGTGTGACTGGTGTACTGGGTGACTGAATGACTGAGATACTGGGTGACTGGGTGACTGAATGACTGAAATACTGGGTGACTGATATACTATTTGACTGGAGTATTGGGTGACTGGTACACTGAAATGACTGTTTGACTGTTTGACTGGTGTACTGGGTGACTGAATGACTGAGACACTAGGTGACTGGGTGTACTGGGTGTACTGGGTTACTGACTAACCAGGTGACTAGTATACTGCTTGATAGGAGTACTAGGTGACTGGGTAACTGGTGGACTGGTATACTCTTTGACTGGAGTACTGGGTGATTGAATGACTGAAATACTGGGTGACTGATAAACTATTTGAC
>JBBPLG010000431.1:0-22103 GCA_038089695.1 Xanthoconium separans | reverse complement strand
AATACGATCATCGCAAGAATACATACCTGTTGTCCCAGACAGATACGTGGACCAGCGTTGAATGGAAGAAATATGAAGGGGTTGGGTGTAAGGTATTTGCGCAGACGATCATCGAGGAATCGATCGGGGTCGAACTCCAATGCGTCAGGTCCCCACAGGTCGGTCCTCCGTTGCATCAACAAGACCGAATAACCAACCCTAAAGAAAGATTGGTTATATGTGGAGGAACTAATAAAAGCTTACGTTGTTCCAGCGGGGACAAAGAATGGCTTCGCTGCAGGGTCCGATGATTGCCAAATGGTATCGTTGACGCTCTCGCTGGGGAGCATCAGCTGGGGAGGCCTCCGACAGAGAGGGACGATGTCTGAACCTACCGAACATTGAACGGGCTAGTACGATAAATAGAGCCATGAGTCAGAAAACAAAAGAAAGTGGTCTGCCAACGTACACAGCAGGGAAGAGTCTCAAAGTTTCTATGACAGGAAATTCGACAACTAATTCGTATCTTGACTTATTATACTTTGCTCACCATTCAAAACGGCCCGAAGGAATTTCATTTCCCGGATGTCGTCGTAGGATGGCCGGCGGGTTGGCCCAACTTTTTCCAGGATTTCTTCTCTCAGTCGACGCAACACATCTGGATGCATCGCCAACAAATAAACAGCGGACGTCAACGTCGAGGCAGTCTGAGGTATATAAGGCTCTACCGGTGGATGAGAGGGTGACAAGGTACATACCGTATCCCGACCAGCCAACAGAATGTTCAGTGTCTGGTCCTTCAAAATTTTGACGTCTAAGATGCCGCACCGTTCAGTTGTCCAAAGAATTGCATAGAATGAATATCCACCTGTCGTTTGCTGTGCCAAGTGATCCAGTAAGGTTTCATCTTCACCGTCCTTGTCTGCATCTGGGAGTCCTTGAGACGCTTCCTGCTTTTCTATCGCTTCCTTTAAGATCGGTTCTAGGAATGCATTGACAACTTTCATAGGTTCCTTGAGAGGATCCTGAAGGACTTCCCAAAGTGGCCACGTCCCTCCAACCATGTTTCGTCTTGCCAGAGACTGCTGTGCTGCGGCGAATGCGGCCGCAAAGTCCAATGTCGTATTTCCGGGAACATTAAGCGTTACCCCGGGTCGAGAGAAGTTGTAAGGGTACGGTAACCCAGCCGCCAACGTGTCCACGCAATGCCCAAACAAAAATTCAGAAGCAGAATCAAGCGTGAAACGCGAGATGGCGTCCTAATATGAATGCGGATCAAAACGGTGTGAAGATGCACGTAGAGGGACTTACTTGAAAATCTATAGCAAGACCAGCACGGAAACGCTCCTTCATCAACGCAACTGTAGTCTCCGCGTGACGATCGAAGATGTCAAAATGGCTAATTCTATCAATATTAAAGAACGGGCGGGTCATGGTGCGATGGAACCTGTGAAAGCGTTGGCAGGTGACAGCTATGAATGACGCAGTGCATACTTCCACACGTCCCCTATGCTGTTCATCAGAGAATAGGCGCGATAACGTGAAGATTGAAAGCCTACCATCAGAATTAAAGACACCTGTCCCTAGCAAACTATCGGCAGTTTCCTTGAACTTGTCGCCTGAGAGAAAGTCATATCGAGAACCAGCAAGCGGGTCTTAGCAGGCAGTACCTTTAACGTAGCTGTTGAAGTCAGTTGCCAAGACAGTCTGGAACCAAGCTGTTGATAAAAGGAACTGGATACTGTATGAAATCGAAGGCGTACCTTGATGTTCTGGGGTTCAGAAGTCATGATGACATCCTCCCAGACAAATCTCAAATTAACGACTGGCCCATGAAGTTGCAGTTGCTCCAGTAATGCTGTGCCTGATATCCGTCCTTGGTCAGCGCCCATTCCGATGATAGTAGAATCATGGCTACATACCTATGTAGTCCGTTTCCATTCTTCCAATCATATCCAACAGTATATCCACATTTCCGGGCAAGTACCCTTGGATCCGAGGTATGAGCCGTGCTCCCAACGCTGCAGCCCTGCGACGTTGCGAAATTTCAAGGGATGTGATGTATACAGCCAAAACGGCTAGAAAAATGAGAAGCAAGAAGGCAATCAAGCCTCCCACGGACAGAGAAATCCCCGCAAAAGCGAGGAATCTCAGCAGAAGGAGAGATAGGCCGAGGAAGGGGAAGACAGTCGAGACTGCCCAACGTCCTAAGTAACGCATGCCCGGAGTGAGCTCCATGATTGCGATTGAGAAACAAAGTGCCTTTGGACTAAACTCGGACCGACTCGGAGTTGACACTAAGGCTACGGCTGCGGCTGCGCTTTGTTCGGCGATTGAAGCTGTCGTCCGATGTCGTAATGCCTCCTTCCTAATCCGAGGTACTCCGCTTGAAATAATTGATCCTACTTAGGACAGGCATCGATTCAACCAAGATACAATCTTGAACTAGTGAACACCTATATTACGATAGATACAAAACGCGAAACAGTTCTCGGCACCCGTCCAAAGTACTGCCAACTCACGCCCAATTCGTGCCACATCGTCTACGTGATACTTCCTCTCGATCCTCCGCTCCGTGGCGTCGAGTTCAGGGCAAATTACGCATCGACAGGTCGCCATACTGAGTCGCACGGCGGTCCCATCGCCCATGCATAGGTTCGCGGAGTGCCTTGTTTGCAAGCGCGAACAGCAGCGACGTGACAAACAATGCGAACACGACAATCCAACTCAGCCAAGCAAAGGCGAGCATGGCCGTGAGAGTTCGGCACTGCCAGTGGGACCAGCATGAGGAGAGGTTTCCCCAGTAAACATAGATTTCTGGAGGGTTGCTAGTCCTCTATAGACCAAACGAAGTTAACGAATATGGAAGCTGGGGTACGTGGCCCACTTACGGTGGCGATGGCGGCACCAGCTAGCCAGAGGAGGAAAAAGACAAAGAGGCCAATTAGCTCCGCTGCGAAGGAGCTGAAGAAGCGGTGCTCAAGTCTGCTGTGGATCGTGCGGGCACTGTATGGAATGATCAGTGGATAGATAAGCCACCGTGCACTAGACTTGTCTTACACAAACGGCGCCCACAAGATTGTGAGAATACTTGTCACCAAGAGTTCAACGACTACTGGGTCTTATGCGGACAGCTTGAAGTCAGCCAGGTGACAGCTTGGCGGGACCGAAGTCGTACCATAGAACTGAACTCCATAATTGGTTGGATCGTACGGGGATATGTGAGTGGTGTAATGTATCCTCACCGCAGACAACACCAATGTGACAGCTGCGAAGAGAAACTTTGGTCCAAGTTGAGTGGAGGACATTGAGGAATGGAGAAAAAACCGACCAGGATGCAATACAACAAGAAACGGATGGTGTGAATCATGGTCGTTACTGGCTAAAGGTGGTGGGATGGGTTGTACAACGTCGCGAGATTAGGTAGGGTTATATATGTGGTATGACGGTCCACAACACGAGGGAGTTGTGCGCTGCGAAATGAATGGAAGGAGCTCCGCTTCGTTACGGGACGGGCAATGGCAAAAGACATGCGGCCGCAAAGTGTTGCGTGCGTTTGTACATACTTGGTGACTCACGTTGTGCACCCACTCGTCAATTGCCAATCGTCGAGAATCTCCTTGCCGTATGAGCCTTGCCAAAGGGCACTGAATGCAGTGTTGCATCGCAGTTTTTGCTAAGATGACGGAATGGAAAGGCATGGAATCCGTCAGATGCCTCGAGGCTAGCCTCGTTTGTGGCTGGACTCGGCGGTAATACATACATAATATGATCTCAAACATGAGGTCAGAGTCGCGTGTACGATGGAGAGTGTGGCATTCTTGTATCCACTCTGCCACGCGACTCAACGTCCGTATGCAGCGCCTCAGGTGGGGCCGATAGGATGGGGCAATCTGGACCTGAAGAGTCATTAGACTCCAACCACAAGGAATCCCTACAAGGGCGGTGCAAGAAACGAGAGATTAATTCCACTAAACTTCTGGCTAATCGATAATCGGACATCCACCTAGTGCTGGTCGAGTTCTTCTTGAACTTTGCCGGCTTGAAGCTCGAGCCTGACCTCCAGAAACCGACTTTCAGAGTGAATGCCAAAGGTCTGGTTTCAATAATGTTATTAGCAGTCTGTTTTATTTTATTTTATTTTATTTTTAATTCTTATTTCTCACAAGGCTGTTGGCAAACTCGCCTAGTGTCACTTGTTCTCCCACGTCTTGACTGTGCTCATGAACAGCCAACGCGCGCTACCTTGTTAATACTGTCCTTCGACCACCACGAAACCTCCAGGGCTGCTGTAAGTCGTCGCAACTTGTCACTAGTGCCAGACTTTAAATCTCTGTTGTAAGGAACCAACCAACTGTCCGGCTGGTGATTCCACACCTTCAAAACTTCTTGACCCGGCCCGCTATATATCATTATTCCACACTCGGCTGTCGTGTTCAGGAATAAGCTGCGCAGAGTCGCACGCTCAGTCAGTCTTTCATCCCGCCGACCCTCGAAGATGCCTTTGGTCTGGCAACGACATCCTCGATATTTCATCTGCGTAGCAATCGTCATCTTAACAACAATATACCTGCTTAATCCTTATCAATCTCCACTTCGGACCGATGTATACGAGTTTTCAATACGAGACCACGAGCTGCCTGCGCGAGTCGAGCGTGCCGAACAGGTTTACTCGAAAATGATCGGGCAGCGCAAAGAGATGATACGGACGTTTGGTCCAACTCCTCGGGATATTCAGATGTACGTCAACTACGTTATTTACGGTTCTCGACTCATCATATTCTTTCCAGGTTCCCAGAGGACAAAGAACCGTGGCCACCATATACCGTCTGTGAGTTAGTTGGCCGTTTTCCCGAATCGGCTTATGGAACTCTCGACCAGGGAGCTTTTTTCCCCCGACATTTCAATGTCCACATGAAATGGAGCGTGTTGGATCATTAGGAGATGGCGGAAAGTGGACCTGTGGTCTCTCTCGACTGATGCACAAATCAGATTGTCTAATATACACGTTCGGTGAGTCTCTTCACCGTCCTCTCAATCTCATATCTGGAACGTGGTCATTGAACAGGCATGAACTATGAGACGTCATTCGAAGCTGAGGCTCTCCAACGAACACGCTATTGTGAGGTATGGGGCTACGATTATCGCTCCAATTCGTTCGGCAGCATTAGACGCGACCACCGCGCCCACTTCCACCCATGGGGACTGGCGAGCATCGATGCTCATGGTTCGAACGATGATCATAAACTCTATACCCTCAAGACACTCCTTGACATGAACAGTATGTGTTCCTTAGGATCGTACCCACCCAGTCAAAGACAATTCCTTTGACAGAACATCGGTATATCGACATACTCAAGATAGATATCGAGGGATGGGAGTTCGACGTGCTCTCTCAAATATTGCAACCTTATATCACGTCTGGGGAACCTGCTCCCTTTGGTCAGCTCCTGATCGAAATTCACGCGTGGGATCAGAGATTTGAAGACTTTTTGTTGTGGTGGGAGATGTTGGAGTCCGCTGGGTTGCGACCATTTATGTCGGAGGTTTGTGCGATGATTTACTTTTTCTTGGATTGCGCTCAATGTCGTGCAGGTCAATCTCGTTTACCAGAACTACAACAAGGGCAAAGAAACGGCTCTTGTAGAGGTATGTCATCAGAACTCTTTCCGTTTCCGATGTCGCGAGTCTCAACGACTTTGACAGTATTCTTTCATCAACGTCAAAGGCGATAACATCTTCGTTGCTGACCCACCGCCCCATGCTCTGGATGGCTCTGTGACATGAGTGCGATGTCGGAGGCGCGTGTTTGCCACTTTGTCGTATGCATAGCACTGGAACATTCTGCGGTCCACCGGACTGGGTCGAATCAACAATGCTAAGGATTGGATACTGTACATGAACCTGCATGGCGGAGATTGCTCGACTCTCAATTCATTATTTATACCTGCATTTGTTGGTGTATGTTTGTTCTTGTTGGAATCCAAGGGTGCCGCCAAACAAACATGCTCTGAAACCAGCCCCTGTTTCAGCACGGCAACTGGTCCAGACACCTACGTCAAAGGTACCACAAAAAACCGGTTTTTTTATACTGACTACTGGGCTTGCTTTATCCCACGCGTCCTCAGCTGCGAGGTCGCTCGACAGTTGAATTTTGCCTTTATAATTATAATAAAAATGCGCAGCCTTTGTAAAAAGATCGTTCTGTCCGTCTCCTCTTGCGAAGAACGCTGGCAGGAATTGTCTCGGTCTCGGAAGAAGAACAAGAAAATAAAACGAAATTCAAACGGCAAGGTCGTCGGCATGACATCATCTGGTCTGACCGCACCTGGCAGAGACCGCCCACATCTCTCTCGCTGACGTTTCAAGTGTTTAACCACATTTTTGTCTTCTTTGCATCAATATGACTACAAAATATTCACCGCCAGCAATCCCGTCGCTCGAAACTGGAACACCCCCTAGGGAATGGTCGGAATCGGTACTCGCGTCTAGCCCAGCAACAGATACGCCCGCCACGTTCGCCGAGGTCAAAGCGAGCACGGCTGATCCGAAGATGACAGAAGAAAAGTCCCAGGCAGAATCTCAAGTTCCAGAGCAGCTCGAGAGGCAACCAGACAAGCTGAGCAGCGAGTCGAAACAGACCACGGAAGCCGACCAATCGTCCATGGGCGCAACAGTCGTGCAAACTGCCACACTATACGTGCCTGAGCAGGTAGGGAAAGCAGTCGACTATGCCGCCCAGACGGCGGCTTCATACATTCCTGATCTCCAGGGCATCAAGGATACCGTGTCCTCGTATCTGAGTAAGTCGTGGCTTTTCGGGGCCTTTGCTACGAATTGACGGTGGTGGTTAGCCACCGAGGAGCATCAGGAAAAATCGCACGTGTCCTTGCCCAGTAGCGAACTCAAAGGCGCTCGACCTGCAGAGTCCTCCGGCGGTGTTGGTGCACTTCCGGGGAACCTCTCCGAGTCTAGTGTGGCTCTTTTACCAGACGAGCGTGAAGAGAGAGACCAAGAGGGTCGGACCACCGCCCCTCGACAGAGGAGAGACACCATCAAACCATCTGCGGTCGGTGGGGATAACGAGGTACGTCGGTCAATTGTCGTCTTTCGCTTAGCTTTCCTACAACCACGTCGATTTTCCGATTTTCTTGCGTGTCTTTTTTTTGGCTTATGGCCACGCTTTTCTTGTACAGTTCCGAGGTGTCCGCGATTTTCCTTTTATATTTCTATGATGCTCGTGGCGGGATGTTTACAATCAGAAACATTTCGTTCTTGTCATCACAAGTGGGCTGAGCCCAAGTTCATGTGTTTGGAAAAGAGACACGTTTATGGCAAGTCATCGCACCGCCCAGGGGTCATCTTTTCTCCTGGAAACTTTAAGCATTCCGCATGTATATGATTTCCTGTCACCCTTTTTTTTTTCCCTACGAGATGTATACGAGGCATTCCGGCGTCATTGAAGACTCGAACGACTTCTTTGATTTGGTAATGCTTGGATCTCACACAGATCTTGCCGTGATAGATTTCCGTCGGGTGCCCGTGTTTTTGCCAAGCTCGTTCTTTCTGTGATGCCTTGTCGTCTGTGAGCAACATCGCTGACTACCCTCCATGTGTACTACAGCCTAAAGTGTCCGAGAAGGAAGAAGCAGCAATACCTATTAGTGATGCTGCACTCCCCAAGGAGCAGCCGGTTGTTTCCCAGCCGTCAGATCGCCCTTCCGAGAGTACGGAAGCAGGAACACAAACCGGTGAAAGCAACTTGGTGGCTAGTGTTGGTCCGGAAGCTGAGTCGCAAAAGGAAGTGGGCGAGACGAGGGGTCAACAAGTCCAAGGCGAACAAGGGAAAGTGGATGCAACGCTTAGCGCTGACGAATTGGGTGAACAAAGTTCGTCACACCATTTAGAGTACATGATAGTGGCTAAGAACTGGCTGCAGGGCCAGAAAAGGACAAGCTTGATTCGCAGGAGCCTGAACAGCAGAAGGGTCCGTCGCAAGGTGTCCGGGAAGGGGGGGGGAAAGAAGGAAAACATGCACATGCCAAGGTTTTACCAGGTTATGGTGGGGATTATCACCCTGCACAGTTGCATCCTCCGCCTCCTGGAGCTAGCGCCGCCGAGGCTCAGATGTCGCTTGGTGGTCAGCAAGCGCCGGGACCCGATTCACCGACAACGAAGACGGACAAGCGAGCATTATCCGAAGGTGCCGAGAAGAAGCCAGGATTTATCACGATGGTCAAGGGGGAAATGAAGATCCTCGCAGGAAAAGTGCGCGGCGACGAGCAGAAAGTTGAACAGGGCAAAAAGATTGTTCACGGAGAAGCGTAACACTCTGAGTGTGTCAACGTCCTGGGCAGTGTAATGAGTACTGTAGTATACTAGGGTCCGTCACTATCGTCAAAGTGCCATTTGTGTAGTACGAAAAACTCTGGCGTTGTATTGCTATGGTTTCGTGTCATCCGAGCCTCTGATGTTGACTTGCTTGCTTCAGCTTTCGGACTGGGATCACCGACAAAATCATGAGAAACTTGAGAAGATGGCTTACAAAAAGGGTAAATAGATTGCCGTTTAGTCGACAGTCAGACAGTACTTGCCTGTTTCAATCTAGGCGATTTTCTCGCGGGACGAATTATTTTTTCTGAATTGTTTGGATCCACTGGCACCTATGTTGATCAGCAGACAAGCGAAAAAAGTACGGTGCAAGTTGTATTCGAACATGTGAAACATGATACGTCTTCTCTGTTCGAGTCTAGAAGGTCCAACCAATGCTCGAATGCTGTGATCTGTGGTTGCTCGATGGCATCGAATCAGTATAGAAACATCCTGGACAACAACCATCAACGCTCAGCTTCTAGGCCGCCGCAGAGGTGACATGTATGGCACTATTGATTAGAACGTAGGGTATATGCGTGAGACTCAGTATCTTGCTCGCGTTGTGCATCGCTCTTATGGTGAGGCGGAAAGCTTGTCGAAATTCACGTGAAGGGACTGTGTGAATAATGACCGCGGTTAGACGAAGCGACCGTGTACACGCAGATACTCTGAATGGGCATTAAGGCGCTGACGAGCAGAGTAGCGTTGAGAAAAGGCGGGTGTACATACTACCTAGGTTCGTACGAGTTGAAGCTAGCGTTGATGCCATGGGGATGGGTTGTCCGGACCGTCAATGGAGCGCGCGCCGGCAGTGCGGTTTCTACAAGTTGAGCTACTTTTCTGACTCGTCGACACACGGCCAACTCGAACCGCAGAAGCAATATTTTATGGACACCCGAATCGCTGTGGTTTCGTGCCACGATCAACATCATGGTTCTTGTAGTCCGCTTGCCGAGGCGGAGTTGAAACAGTGTGACTTTGTCTTTGTCTTCTGGAACGGCGCCATCCATCACATGTCAGTGGGAAACAAATCTCAAACCTTCATGCAAGAACTGAATGCTACGGCTCGGCATGGAACGGTCCGGTTTCTCTGCTCGCTTGCCTTGCAAGACTGACGCCAATTCACCTCGAGTTTCAGGAACCATCAAATTAACAAGCGGACATGTGAAGGTACATGAAGAATTTGGTCCGGGTGATACTGACCATCAGCTACGGGTGCCTAGCGGCCACTAGAAGCTCACCGCGACCTTTCCAGAAAATGCAAATGCCCCTAATACGGCAAAATGTATCAACTTGTTTCATTTCCTGAGGAAATGCACGACTTCTAGGTAGCCAGTTTTCTGTTTTCTCTCTGATGGGAACAGATGCAAAGCTTCTGCATCTATCAGAAAAAAATTGTGGTATGATTTGACCCTTTATCGTTCTGTGGTGAGTCCATACACATGATAAAAGTTATGGCTCTATTGTACGTCATGCTTAGGCGACGGAGTGCTTTCTTTAGCCGCGATCCTCTCCCGTGAATTTACGTGTTCGTCTTAAAGTTCAGGACTTGTAAACCTCGCTAATTTCTTCGATTTGTCGTCAACTTAGGCGATTGTTCCACATACAGCACAGAAAGTCCACTTCTCTGAGGGGCATAAGTAGCGTCTGCGGGTTCCAGCACTGGCACGAACAAAGGGTAGTGTGGTTCACATTCGTCCTCTCCAAATTGATCTCGTACCCTATTGCTCTGGATATAGACATGGGCCATGATTGAGATACACACGGGGCGTCCTGAATGTGTTTGAATCATCGGCTTGCAAACATCCATATCTTTGGGAAAAGGCATGCGGTGCTTCGCGTACCTTGAAAATTTTTTGTTCTGTTCCATCTTTGCCAATAAGGGGAACAGGGGTATCATTCCTGTGGGACGACGCGGAAGATCTTCTGGCTCGCAAGTATGTACATTGCCTCTTCTTCGTGTGGGTGGTCCACTCTAAGCGCAACTTCCTCGTCTCGCGAAAAAAAAATACAACGTTTCGAAGCCGTTGAATGCTGTTGATCACATTTCAAGTCACCTGGGACACGGGCATCGCTCACGGCGCACAATCAGGTTTGCTTGGCGTTCCGTGCTGTCAGATTGACTTTCCCGATGCCACGTAACAACAGTGATATCCCCATAGACCCGTTCGCACGAAAACAACACTCACCCAGTATTTGTCAGTCTTGTCTTGCGATGCACGGATTCGGAGCAAATTGTATCCCATTTGGTATCCTGTGTTCTAAACTTGGCTCGGCGCGTGAAATCGTGACTCCTGCTGCGGAGAGGTGGTAAGGCCAGCAATTCTATGCATTCTTTTGCAACGATGAATGGAACGAGACTAGATCATGTGTGGTCACACATGTATTCGTCATCATATTCCATTTCACATCATCAGGACTGATCGGAGCAACGATGTCATGAGTCAGTTCAAGACCAAACAAAAAAACACGAGTGAGTTCTCTCCACTGTTTTGGGGCGATGTTGGCGCAGAATGGATGTGTTACAGTTCGGAAACCGTGAAACGTCCAGAAGAGTTGCAAGAAATTGATTTACAGTGGCACCCTTTCCATAACCAATCTGAGCGCTGTCTCAGCGTGCTTCCTCCTCTGCGGCCGCATCCCGAAATGTGTGTCTGCGCCGACAGTCTGCACTCCAAGATCACATGTCTTCATCTTGAAACCAGTAGCCAGAACTGGATGTCAGCTTTTTCATTCTTCATCTGGGGAGAGAGCTGCGGTCGACCAAATGCCTCCAGACATTATTGCCAATTGTCAATCACAACATTTCTTGTTGGGATCGTGTGGGTGATATCGGTAATAAGATAAGTCGGCATCCCAAGTTCAACCGCACCCCTAGTAATGATTCGTGTTAGGCTTCGCATTTGACCCTGCCACCACCACGTCGGCCACCCCCTCTTGCAAAAACTGAAGCAAGTACTCAAGAGCAGCCAGATATCATCGAGTCAGGTGGCAAGTGCTCTTGTCGTGGCCCATCACATAGATGGAGTCAAACTTTCAATTCAAAAGTCTACAAACTCTGTCTGGTGTATTCAGTGCCTGTGCGCCAATTCCCCCCTCAAGGTGGCAGAGCATGGATACAACGTCGGCGGAGGAAACACCGAGCGATACGCTAAACCCTGTGTTAGTCTAAAAACACATTTTGCGGGCTCAAAGTCGGTGGCCGGTGACAGCGTCGTCGGGTTACTTTTGGTTCAGTACAGAGCTGATATCCAATCCTCCACCGGTAAGTCCCGCCTGGCATAAGGAACGATGTATTGCGATGTCGTAATTAGGCCCAGGTCCATTTGTCTACGGTCGGTTCTAAAACTGTGGTCGTAGCGCCCGCAACGAGAACAAAAGGATGAGAAAAAAAAAATTGAAAACCGGCATATCGCGTACGTCGTAATTGTCTTTGTTCAGTGCTCCGCCGAGTCGACATGGAGAATGCGTGACAGCGCATGAAAACTGACCATGCGGGTAGCAGCCCTGCTTCAGAGGGAACCCTAGTAGGAAGCCCAATGCCCGCATACAATACGGTCGTTCCCCTCGTGGCCGGTGGCCATATCCCACACTTATCAGCAAGTAAACTTGGGTCGTGCCAGCCGATTAGTAGTGACGCTTCTAGAACATGGTAACTCGGCCGCCCCAGCAATCCTTGGGTACGCCACGACTAAGCTGGGGGATGTAAATAGCCAATAACGGGTCCATGGTAACTATGAAGCGCGCGGAACCGTCGTAGCACTACCGTAAACAGAAATAAAACTCGGTTAGAAGGGATAAACTTAGGGCAAGACTTGACCTGAAACAGCGGCTGAAATACATCCGTCGGCCCGTCTGACGTCTAGCGGGAGTTCTCTAACGGGCGTGTTTTTATTCGACCACGGATCGGTAGAATGGCAAGCAGTAGTATGTGAAAATTTGGATCTTCGCACCGAGTTGGCACCGCACGGATCATAACCTCCACCAGATTGGAGTTGAAGAAAAACCGTTCTTCCGACCTTGCTTCAGACCATTATTACTAGGACCAGATGAGTCATGGGAGAAGGTCGTATTATGCGGATTCCTGGATGAATGGTATGATAGAGCTACACGATCAGCAAATAATACAGTCCGAGATAGGTAGGGTGAGTGTGTAGGATAGCAAAACACTGAAAGCGTGAAAACAATTAGACATACTGAACTACAACGGGGACAGGCCAAAGGATGCCATAATATCAAGGGTCCAGGGAGTATGAACATCACGATTATTGTCATAGCACCACACGGAAGCTGCTCAAAACTCGCTTATCCTCCGCTGACAACGGACTATAGTTACTTGGGGAAGGGTGACTTAAACGTACGGGGTGAGGTGCACGGGGGTTTGGGGGGAAGCCAGAATGTACTTGTGGAGTAGTAAGGGAAGCTATACTTGGCAGAGTTGTGCCGTGGCGATAAGGCCGTGACGTGGCAGCCTGTGGAGGTGGCGAGTAAGGGTGGCGAAGCATTGGGGACGAGGGACTGGACGGGGAGGATACAGAAGATACAGGTGATGAGGGGGCTCTGTGAGGGTGTTGCAGGTAGTGCGCTAAATCTGGTTGGGCTGGAAATTCGGCTACAGTAAAACCCTCCCGTGAGTCTATCGTGGAAAAGCGATCATTCCGCGCTCCGTTTGCTTTACTGGATGCAATGATGCCTTCTGGAACACGTAAGTTGCGTAGATAGTCATAGCTTTCAATAACAGGGAGCCGCTGGTAATCATCCCCCTAGAGAAAAAAAAAGGTTGATGAGATATGACACTTCTAACGAATCATCGTAAAGACATTTCAGCTGACCGTGAAATAGGCCACCACATGCCATTTGCGTGGATGGGTTGATCCGGGAAGATGTACCACCGCCGAGTATGTTTGTTTCGTGAGCCCATTTGGGCGATTTGGACGATCTTTTCGCCTGTTGGTTGGTGGCGCAGCTGCGAGTGGATCGGTCGCCCGCCGTGCTCTGCGGCCGCTAGTAAGTATAGTCACGATCGTGCTTCAAAAATACAACTACCTGAGAGCCGCCTTGGCATCCTTTTCCTCTTGAGTGGGTTCCATTTTTTCTTCGTAGAACAGATAGTCACCGCGCATCCGACTTTGTGACCTAGTTGCAGCTCTGCATGGGAATCGTTCAAGAGAAGGAACGAGGCAATAGTGCTGACCATCTTCTCCCGTCAGTCCAGCGCAAAAGACCACCATCGTTCTCTGCTTCTTCCCAAACAAAGATGTTGCCTGAAACCAACTGTTCGCGCTCGTTGGCGGTCAGCCGACGTCTGATCAATGGGAGCATGTTGAGCCTAACGGCTTCCAAGACGATATGAGCGTCTTTTGCATCACGGAGGTCTAATAGTCCAAAGAATGAGAGGTTTCTCCGTAGATGCAGCCTTTACATACAGAGAGCAGGATGAGTCGGAGGACCGGTATGAATGATAGTGGAAGACATATTGGCGACGGTTGAGATGCGATATTGAGAGCCTCTTCGGTTTGTGGCGCCTTATATGTACTGAGGAAATGCGGGGCGTGTGATGGTTCGACATGAGCAATCAGGTAATGTAACAACTAGGGATCATAATTTCTGGAGAGGCAAAGATGAGATCGGCGATCTCCTGATAGAAAGATTTCGGAAAGGAGAAAAAACCGGAAGCACTGCGGCCATGTCTGCAGTTTCCAGGTGTCCTTGATTTAGAGAAATGAAGGAGATCTTGCAAACATGGATAAAAGAAACATGACGTGAGACAAACCTTAACAAGTCGATGACCCGTACCCAGGCACCAATCACAAGTCAGCTGGCAGTGAACGGAGGCAGAGACCATGTGTTCGCGGGAACTCTCATGAGTAGCTGGATGATGAATAGTCGATTAAACAGAGAAGGATAATTCAGTGGACCTTTCTCACAGTCCGTCCCAAAGGCTCCAGGGTCTCAAACAAAACTTAGTAAGACTTGGGATGATAGTTTACCCTGTATGGTGAGTAGGTTTTCCCAGTGGGCTTATCTATGTGCCACCTGTTGATTGGTTCTTGAATGGGCATCACTGGCAGTGTTTGGACCACAAGGCTTGCGCAGCGCATGTTCATCCGCAAGCATTTCCTGATGGATGAAGAATTTTGGCCCTCATGAACTGCTCTTGAAGTCATTTGCATAACGCACCTTTCCATATGTCACCCTCGAGACTGGCTGGACAGTTCGAGACAAGCACTGTTTTTAGGTCATCATTTTATGTGTCGAAAGTCCGACTCCGAACATCATGGTCCTAACTCGGCGGAGCTAGGTGTAGAAATGCCGTCTTGTTTCATGATTTTCCGAGCGGTAGTCGGTCTCTAGTTTTATGTCACCTGGCCATTTGTGGTGAGAGTTCCCTCTAAGAGCCCACGCACTACGACGCACGTGTCCTGCGAGTCATGCTGCACACCGAGACTGGCGCTGTGATTGTGGCCCGGGGGGGATTTAGTCTGACTTGAATGATTGGTCCGGCATTTCGGAAGATTAAAGGACGGGTCAGTGAACTACTGTGACTCACGTGGTGGCTAGTACTTGACAACCCAAGTTGAGCTTGATCATTGACAGTCGCATTTCGTCACAATACAAGTTGAACTAAATCCACGTCCAACTTTGTACTACGACAAAATGAGTCTGGGTTAGTGGATCTACTGCACTCATTGCTACGTGGCTAATCAGATGACCGCTGACAGGCCCAAACCACGACGGTGGCTTGTCCATCACCCCTGAGATGAGGACGATCCTCGATCAGCCTGGGTTCGTCAGTATCGGCATGGGCAGCGAGAGACTGCGCGGCATGTTCCAGACGCGTGCGTGTCATTTCTTTTTCGTCGTCTATAGTCTCCATCCAACTTGGAACACATCCATTTGATCCGGTCAACCCCTTCTCCCTCACCACCCATGCGCGCTCAAAAACGCTGAACCGTCGCTTTTCGTTTCCACTCCAGAATACGCTGGATTCGACTACAGCAAGCTCTCTCCCTTTGCGCTCGCGTGCATGTTCGGCGAGTACGACACCGTCAAGCAGGTAGGTCTGTCCATTCTTCTTTGTGTCAAGACACTCCCCCTACGTGCAAAAAAAAAAAGTGCATCGCGAGATTGACTCCGCGTTTTTGCCTTGTTTAGGCTGTCGAATCGGGTACAGCGCCAAATCTGAACATCACCCAAACGCCCTTTCTGTTCGGATTCGTCTCCTTCACGGTCATCGGTGCACTCCGGCTCGAACCCTGCGCACCAAGCCCACCCATGCGACACCTCGACGTGATCAACTATCTCATCGACGCTGGCGCGTCGCCCGAAATCCCTGACATCTCGGGCAACACGGCGCTGCATCACGCATGCACGCCCCCAAGAGGACGCACTCAAGTCGCCAAGCGACTCTTGGAAAAGGGTGCCAACGTCAATGCACAGAATCGGTTTGGGGAGATTCCCCTCTTCTTTGCGTTTCAGGGGGGCGACGTACCGATGGTGGACGCACTGATGGAACATGGTGCCGACTTGGACATTGCGGAGGCCAACGGTGATTCCCCTCGAAAGATGTGCATGATTTATGGGGCGGGGGTGACCGCTGCCGTTCAGCGCTGGGAGCGGAAGCGCAAGGGTGAGGCGGCACCTTGGGAGGAGAAACGATGCGAGAATTGCAAGGTCAAGGGAAGCGGGCTGAAGCAGTGCGCGAGGTGTCACGTCGTTCGGTATTGCTCGACCGAGTGCCAGCGTGAGCGGCGTTCTCGAATCGGTACGTTCAAACGCTGACGTGCGTGGCGGATTTGGCAGGCGCACACTGGAAGACGCACAAGCCAGCGTGTAACCCGTTTTGTGCGGCGACGACCGTCACGCTGAAACCGACCTATGGTGGCCCATTGGCATCTGGGACGATCTCCAGAGCGGATCTCACGCGTCAGATGCTCGGTCTTGCAACCCCTGATACGACTCCGCTCAAACCAGGTCTCACAAAGAACGCGGCCGAGAACAAGAGCATGGTGATCAAGATCCAAGTGCCAGTTGACCTCTTCACCAACAGCCCCCTCCAGTCTGCCCTCGGTGGCCTGTTCATCTACAACAAGAAACGAGACTTTGTCTGCACGGTCACAAGGGCATCGAACTCTGCTGCGTATGATGCCATCGTCCAGGTCGTACGGTCCCATGGCGTGGGTGGGGCGAAAGCATACTTCGCGGCCGAGTTGAAGAATCCGGACGAGCTGGTCGTCAAAATATCTGAGGTGTTAGCCGAACAACCATTCTGAACTTTTCCACGTCCGTACCATATCCAGGGCCGGGAAGATGGAGACTCATCAATCAACATGCGTTCCATGAAAAGAACGAAACGAGGTACAGTCGGTGTAATAAAATTGGGTAGTAATGTGCGTTGCTAGGTAACTCTTGTACACACTGTGATAAACAAAGCAAGAATGATTCGAATATACGTGCAGTGTGCACCCATCAGCCCCGTTCAGCCATGGCAGCTGATTCGAGCTTTGCCTGCGTCTCTTCCATCTCCTCTTCCCATGCCTTCCACGCAGCAGGATCTTGGGCCCAAAGGGCGTGGCAATCATGGCAGCGTATGTAATATGCGGTCGTCTGCGCGCCAAATCCAAGCAACGTGCTGCGGACACACGACGCATGAGCAAGGTTTATCCACAACCAACGCATTCACACGTACAACTCAGGTAGGATGTCACCAACGGCATCAATGTCACCTTTTGGCAGACAATCCTCGCAAAACGCTTGGGGACACGTTTGACATCTATTCGAAAGAAAAACAGGACACAGATTTAGAACCCGAGATAGCCGAGACGAGTTTTCGGCCGTACCGAAAGAGCATCCCACCGGATTGCGCAGTATTTCGTTGACATTCCGCGCAATTATGCTGACTACACGGAATCGATGGGAGACTCTTGAGCTGTGCCGGGGTGATGCCGTGACACTCGGGATGGAACACTTTGTGGGAATAGCGATCAGCATCAGCCAGTCATGGCGTGGGTGAGGGAAAGGAGATGGATGAGAAAACACATACCTCGGGGACATTGGCCGCACACGACCACTTCACCGCCGTCTCTGCAATAGATACACCAATCCTCTGAATCGTATTTGGCTCTCGACCGCTTCTTGGGAGAACTCTTGGCATCATTTGTGGGCTGAAAGCGCTCGTTTAGGTACTTATTCTACAGAGAAACATTCTGTTTTTGGGGTGGCTCACCTCATCAAATGCGATGTAGTCAGCCACGACATGTATACCGTCGACCACGACGAGCCGTTGTGTCCGTGCCCGTTTCTGTAGCTCTTTCCATTCTCGAGCAATCTCTCGGTTGTTCTGTTGTCGGCCAATCACTTGGCCTTCAAATAATCGGCTTTGAACCTGGGCGACACCGCTCAGCAACCGGCGTTCCTCTTCCTCGGCGTCTTGAATAAGTTTTTCTGTTTCTTCTGCCTTGATGGCAGGACTCGGATCACCATTCCCGCCGTCGCCCAGTTCCTTTTTCATCCGTGCGTCTCTGACGCCCTCACGTGCCCTCGACTCGTCCAAGATCGCATCAATCGGCGCGTTCAAAAACCGCCCAAAGTCCATGCCACTTTCTTCACCCGAGATAGCGCTGCTACCTTTGCGCAAGATGTCCATCAGCTCCGCCTTTTTGAGTTGCTGGGCGTGTTCTTCAGCATCGGAAGAGTTGGTGGTATTCGAGGACATGACTTTGAGTGACAGGAACAGTTTGCGGCGAATTCGATCCAGCATCTGGTCTTCAACGCTTCCTCGACAGATCAGTCGATACACCTCGTTGTCTGGTCAGCCTTATGGAGAGAAAAGGAAAAGGAACTCGCTCACTTTGACGACCTTTGTTTGTCCAATACGGTGCGCTCGTGCGATGGCTTGCAGGTCATTTTGTGGATTCCAGTCAGAGTCACACATGATGACCGTGGACGCCCGGGTAAGATTGATACCTAGGTGTGGATCAGTTTTATCTGCAAGATACAGCACTAAATGTCGACCGACCGAGACCACCAGCTTTTGTAGACACCAAAAAGACTTTATAGGCTACATGCGATGGTGCTCAACAAAGGGGACAGTGATGCAGGACGGCACTTACGTGATTTGTCTTGTTGGAACTGACGCAAGAAATGAGCGCATGTATGCCACCATAGAAGTGACACGCACCAGTTTGATGTCCAGGGTACGTCGTGGACGCGTGGTCCCCCCATCCAGTCGTGCATAGGGTATATTGCGAAGTTCCATAAAGTCTTCCAGTAGATCTAGCATGCTATATGAATGATCGTCACCGGTGGGTCCATATAAAGAATTGACTGAACTCACTTTGTCCATTGCTATCCCCAAAACGGATCGGATGAGACGCGTCGAGAAGATTAAATGCCAAGACGTACAGAGAAGATGAGAACCCGCTCGCCCTTCGGAAGGATATCGGAGAGAATCTTGTCAATGATGATAAGCTTCGAGGAAGAAGCAACGATGTGCTCTCCAACGACATACGGAGACGGCGACGCGTCTTCGAGCATATACGGGCTACACTTATTTCAGAACCCAAGCTCAACAGACATGAAAGCATGTGCATACTGGTCACAGACTTTACGGAGTTGCATCAATAAGTTCATGAGCCTCTTCCAACCTACAGGAACAAGATTAGCGAATCGATTCCTTCAAACACTAGCTCTTTTCTTACGGTTAGCCTCCCCGGTAGCCGTTCGCTTTATCTGTGACGCGATTTGTTCCCTGACTTGTCTTCGCCCGTCGTCCTCCGGTCCATCTTCCAGTTTACTGGTGAATACTTCCTGCAAGTCTAACGTATCCATCCGAGTCAACAATCGATATGTCCAGAACCTTTGTGCCTCCGTCATTGGTATAAACACTGTCAACTCCTCGCGCGGTGGAACACTAATCTCAACCGAATCTTTCGTCCGACGCATCATGATTACTTTAAGAAGCTCCTGAGCAGCTTGGAGGACAGGGATAGAATAGGTCCCTTTAGAAAGGTTGAAAGAATCACGAAAGATACGCTCCGAAGCAAGCGTAAAGACCACCGGATATAACCAGTGCAAGAGGCCCCAAAGCTCGACCAGGTTGTTTTGTACGGGTGTACCCGTCAAGACTGAAGAGCGCCCGTCACCAAATCTGGTCGATGCAAAACTCGAGTGGAAGGTACGTACTCAGACGGAATAGGGAACCCAGTCCCTTGAGCTTTCCCGACAACTGAGTATCCGAATTCTTGATTCTGTGACCCTCATCGAGGACACAATAAAACCATCGTCTGGTCTTGAACCAGCCATCATCTGAAGCGTAGGCATCGTACGTGGTGATACAGATGTCAAACTTGATTTTTTCGTTTCGGATAGCCAATCTGAGCCGGTCTCTTTCGGCCTGGGTTCCATGATACCGCAGGACGTTGAAGGAAGGGAGCCAACGAGCAGCTTCCTATTGTAAACAGATAGGTTATTAGTGTTCCACGGGAACTCGAACGGAAGGGAGAACATTTTGCCAGGAAGATAAAACGGAAAGAGGACAAATGATGAGATGGGGGTCTTGAGGACCTGTGAAAAGGGACAGGTGTGTACTAAGCACACCAAATATACATAGCCACGATACGAACCTGTAGACTGTTCTTTGATATACGCGAACAAGGACAGGGTCTATAAAAAGATCATCATCACGGGAACTACCTTTGTGGAGGCCATGTCCAAACCTGCAGTGTCTTGCCAAGACCCATCTCTATGAAGCACAATCAGACCGGTATTTAGGATGAATGAGCACGCAACACGACGCACCATCTCCGAGAATGCAATTCATTCCTGCACAACTATCATTAAGCACCAAATCACCACTCATGGCACCAACGCTCACCATTATTATACATGTATACAAGAAATGCTAATCCTTGCAGCTGGCCATGACGTGCACGTTAGCCCAAGCACACCGCCACATCTCGGGGGACCACACACACCTGATAATCCTTCATCTGACCCCCTTGAATCAAGGCCGGCTGTTCCGTCAACACATGAAACGGCACATAGGTCACCGTTTCTCCCAAATCAGCCACTTCTTTGCGAAGTACGTCAATGAAATTGGTGGATGGTAATAGCGGTTGAAAGAGATCTCGGTGACGAAACAGCCAGCGTCGGCGTGCGGCCTCCACCTGGGTACGCTTGGCGTTGATCACGATCGTGAGCTATATGTAGCGGACCGAACCAAGAGACGGGACACATGTCAGTGGGCCAGCATGCGGGGGAAGTGCGGTCTCACCGCTTTCTTGTTTTCCATTTTTTGTTTCTTTTGCGTGGTGTCGGCTTGGGGGTCATCTTTTCCTGAGAACGAAGGCGTGCGTGAACGCTTGCCCTTGCGTGCGGGTATGATGAGGGTATTCAAGCTGAGTTTACGAGGGGTATGGTCTGGTGGGGTCGCGTCGCCGACGACGGTCGTGCTGCTCGACGCGCCAATTACGTCCAGCTCATCGATGTCAGACTCTCCGTCAAAGGGGAGCGCGACGTACTCGACGGTGGTAGCCATCGTCCTCGTCGTGTAGCGCAATGGAGAGACGCGCCGAATTGTGATCTTGTACTTTGATGAATTTAGGGCAGGCTAGCACGCGTTTCCCTTGTCAATGTGGCTGTGCAAATACAAGAAGGTATAATCTATTGATACCACTGTTCTCTTAGTTTCTTCCGTCGCACCATCGGCTTCGTCACCGCGATCGCTACAGCTAGCCCAACCACAGTCAACACCAGCTGCACCTTGTTGAAGTTTTCAGAGAGCACGTCAAACGTGCCCGAGGTCGAAACGCGCGTAAGGAACAAGTCAGTGCCCACCGCGAGCACCAGAGACGTCGATTCGAGCAGCGACGGCGCCGTGATTATCTGACGTACACCAGCCACCTGGCGGGGTCGTCAATGAGTTTCTTGTCGCACGAGATAGTTTGCAAAACAAACAAACCTCGTAGTTGTGGGACAATACCATACGCCCGTCATCTGGCAGTACCGGGTCGTACTGCACAAGCATTTCCTCCGCTTCCTCGTTCGTTGGTTTTCGCTTTGGTCTGCGTGGATCCAGTAGACGGCGTGGAATAGAATGGATTGCGTTTTTCCGACTAGATACTGTGCAATACCATGCATTAGCGTCACTTCAGATAAAGCTATTTATCAGCCATACCTATTATATCCTTGGTCGACACCCCGAATTTAGTCGTCGTCGTTGAAATAGCAGTAATGCCATGGGATACCACGAACGCTTGTTCGTATACTGAAATATCGGTGGTCTTGTTTGAGTAAGAGGTAATATCCGAACTATCAACATGTGCTGGTCAGTACAACATTCATGAGAAACCGCATCAATGGCGCACCTCGAAAACTTTTCGTCTGGTCCTTTCCCTTCATACATTTCTACCGATACGACACGGTAACCCTTTGCACCGGCGGCCTCGGCGTCGTCATCATAATATGAATACACTAGCCAGTTTTCGTCCAAGACAACCTGAATGTCGCATGTCCCATCGACGAGGGGTAAGGATACGTGGTACAATACTGTGCCTTTAACAGTGTCGACCACGTATAGGCCACAGCTGCCAGAAGGAAGCGAGGAAGCGCGAGACGGAGCGGAGATCACCGCGCTCAGGTGGGGATTGAGATATTTGTACAACGTGCTCCTGTCCCCTTTCACTTTCCCTATACTTGCCACTTCATGACCGTTGTAAGCGCTTTTGATGATTGCGACCACTTCTTCATCC
>JBBPLG010000430.1:0-22106 GCA_038089695.1 Xanthoconium separans | reverse complement strand
TGCTGCTAGTAGATTGGGTGGACGATGCGGGAGTGGTGGCGCGTTGCGCCAATGGAGAGATCGGTGAAGGCGCCTGGGTCAAAGGCTTGTTGGGAGCAGCCCGGTTGACGATATGGCCACTCATGGACGCGATGGTGACGATAGACCCCGGCTCGTTGTGGTCAATCCACATCCTGCGTAATCTGGGTCAAACCTCCGAATCATGCAAGGGAAAAAATCAACTTACTTGGCAGCGACGCAGCAGACGTTGCTGACACCTTGTTCGTTCGTCCCAGAGACCTTTTGGTAATCATCGCCGGTCAGTTCCAATGCAGGTTTGACGACGGACACGCCGGCGTTCTGGGGAGCGTCTAATCAGCAACAGACAATGAACCTAGGGGAGTGGACACAGACGGCAACGAGCCCGTTGATTTTCCCAAAGTCAGATCTGATTTACTTGAACGTCTCTTCCAACTTGTCCACCTCGCGCACATCACATTGGTAAGCCTGACGACGAACGTAGCTTTAGGAGCCTAATCAGAGTGTCAAATGCAGCGGAGACATACTTGAACTCCAACCTTGACCACTTGAGGAGCATCGGCGACCTGCCTTTAGGACGACGCGCAATGAGCAGGCGGTACGAATGGGTATTAAAAATAAACAAACCTGTAAATGATGACGTACCAACACCAGATTACTCTTTTAGTCCGTACGGGGTGGCGTGTATCTCAATCACCGAGCCAGGGGACTGACAGAAATGATCACATCCAACGATACATGAATGAAGTCAGTTGGTCAAACTGCCAAGGCGAAAGAACTCTGAAGAACTACTACTGACTGACCATGACTCTGAGTCGCCCTCGCAGGGAACACAAAAGTTGTCTTTCCTTGTCTTTCCCGCTAGCACAGCCGAGCCATTCCGATGAATAGACGGCACGTTTCAGAAATATCGAAGGGCTGCACGGAGCCTCAGTGAAACCCATCGACTCAGGGACTGACAGCAACAACTAGGATGACTTGTCTGGTGAGCAGCAAAGTCAAGCCAATGATGCTATTCCCACCAAGAACGACTCACCTAAGATTCACATTAGTCCAAGTCGATGTCGAGCATGCACCGAAGTAGTCGCCTCTGACGACGGCAGAAAAGAGGCAGTGGATCTTGTTCACGCAAATCAAAGAGGCGCATGTCTGCTTTTCAGATGAGTTGGTGATGTTAGCAAGTTCTTCGAAATGTGAAGTCTTGTCATCAACTTGTCATTGTGACGGAGTCACCGGGGTTTGCCGAGGCGAGCCACTCTGTACATTGATGTCTGACATCAAACCTCTCTTGCAATGGCAAAGCACCACTGGTTTGGATATCCTTTTACTTTCAAGAAACTGGCAGACAACGCTATTTGTTATGGGTGTAAACCGTCAGACCTCCTGGGCATGCACCAGGCAGCCTCATTCCTCAAGATGGCAGGGCTACAGGACAGAGGAGAAGTGCGCGTTTTCGTGTATGAAAAGGAGATCCGCATTTTCCTTGCCTTCGCCACCGATTCTCCTTGCTCCCATTCGCCGACAGAACCTTCCCCTTTCGAAGACTACAAGAGGCTTCACGAGTGTTTCGTCAGAGGGACTTGTGAAGCTTGACATGAAATCTGCAGCATGGTACGAACTTGACTGTGATTAATTTGCATCGGTGTGTATGAAAATGAAACGACACGGTGACAAAAGCCTCATTGAAGCATAGTGGTGTATGTGTCTCGACTCTGTCGCCTCTCGGTTCTGTATTCTCCTAGTCCCTTCTCATTGAATCCGCTCTTTTGAGAGGAAATTATTTATGCGATAATGTGTCGCGCCCAGGATGTTATCGAATCAAATCACGTATTTCCGGACTGGTCTTCCCCTGGCCTTTTCGAGTCTTGCTAGTGTCAAGCGTAATTGGAATCTTGCAAGGAAGAAGAGTGTATCGTGACTTGCTTTCTCTACGTGTGTTCGTTAGAGGAAGAGGTTTGTCGACGGTACGCGCACAACCAATGAATTGTAGTCAAAAACAGCCTGGTGTCTTATTCGGTTGTCAAGTCGACGCCCAACCTTTGATCGCGTCGCACATCCACAGTCCAGCGGTCAACGGCATGCATAGAATTTGAATGAAATCACGGATTAAGATCGATTGGGGGTCTATAGGTCAACGGACAGTGTTCACTAGCAACGCACGTTTCAAAAGTACAACCACGTCCGCTTTCGTGTAGGCAAAAGGGGTAGTTTCACCACTATACCACAACAAGGAACCTCCTTCTACACATTTTGATATGTACCCGGCACAGTCGTCTGTGCGCCCGCAGTCGTGTTCGGAACCGCAGTCGTGGCCATGGCTGACTTGGGCGGAGGTGCGGTGCTTTGCGGTTGACTGTAACGGGCAGTAGGGACGTTTGACGTGGAGCGGGGTTCGTCGTCGACGATTTGATAGCCATCGCGTCCGGTGGAAGTGAGACCGCCTGGCATGGACCATACTGATGATGGTGGACATTAGTGTGCGGTTTTCGAGCTGGGAGATATGCGGGACGGACCAGTGGGACCACTAACGTCGGCGCCGAGACCCATGAACTGGGAGCCGCGTTGGCGGAGGGCGGAAAGGAATGTCAACGTGGTTGGGAACTGGACGGGGAAGTGAGTGAGCGCGGTGCGGGAGGGGTCGGGTGATGGTACGCACCTTGAGCAACCAGAGAAGAAAGAGGAGGAATCTGGAAAAGCCGCCTTGGTCGTCCTCTTGGAATACCCAGACGATATCATAGATGATCGAGGCGGACAATATGCCGGTGAACTGATGAGGCGGGCATTGAATATGGTTAACGAGGAGTGGGAGGGGGGCAACGCACCAATTTAAGCGACTGTACTGCGTCGCTGCTCTCGTGGATGAGCGCACCAAAGAGAAAGATGGGGAGGTTGTACGGGGGTGCTTCGAATGGGCTGATGATAAAAGACATAACCTAAACGTGGATTCAGAGATCACTAGTGGGATACACAAGGGAAATGAGACCGTACAGCGCCAGCTAGGACGAGTTTTCCTGGGTCGAGTCCATGCAACAAGTCTGCCATGGTCGAACCGAATGAGGGTTGCGAGGGAGAGGGTGAACTTGAACGTGGGTATTTGCGACAGTGCCACTCTGACCCCTCTTCACTCTACCACCACCACTGAGGTATATACTGATGTTTAGAGATCGTATCCTTGTTTGACTTCACATCTCAAGCAGTAGTGCTTTCCAGTGGAAAAGCGTCGTTGGTTTGGATATCGTTTCACCTTCAAGCAACTAACCAACAGTGGATGCTATGAATCCTCGCCTATCTATTCTTCCCATGTTGCACGGACAGTGTGATCGTTAATCCATCATCCTAGCGAACGACCCAGCTTGACAACCTGATGAACAGATGAGAAACGAGCAAAAAGAAGACTTGACAACAGTTCTCACAACTAGAATGAAACAACATTCTGAGAGCTTGGCATCGTTTAGCACTCCAGACTCGAAGGTTATGGACAGTGAAATTGATCATTCCGGGTTCTAAGTCAGCTTGGGGACAGTGTTACTAGCAACGCTTGTCACGTCTTTCGTGAGGCAAGGGTGGGCACAGTCCGCACACGCATCTATGAGTCGTGTTTGGAGCTGACTTGGGTGGGGCTGCGGCGCCTCGCAGGTGGCTGTAACGGACAGCGGGGGTTCGTCACCAGCCACCGGTTGCAGAAGTGAGATCGCCTGGCGAGCATGGACGATACTGGACGTTAGAAATGAAAGACACGGGTCGGGTCGGTGCCGAGCCGCGTTGGCGGAGGGCAGGAAGGAATATTGAGAGCTGGTTGGGAACTGGAGAGTGTCAACGCAGTGCGGACGGGTCGGGCCAAGGTATGCACCTCGAGCAACCGAAGGAGAAAGAGGAATCTGGAAAACCGCCCCGGTCGTCCTCCTGGAATACCCAGATCAAGATGATCGAGTGGACAATATGCCGGTAAATTGGGGTATTTGCAATAGAGCCACTGACCGGGCCATTCGCTTTACTCTCAATAAATGTTGGAATCAATCACTAGTGCTCTTGTGGACTCCGTGTATCCAAGTCAATGAAGAACCAACACACGAGGCCCGGCGAGTTCGGTCCAGGGAATGAGATTGATGAGACGTTTTGAAATAGCTTTATCGATAAGTGAACGTTTGAACCACCGGTATCGTGTATCGTTTCACCGTCATTCCATACGTGTATGAGCATTACGTCGCAAGGGGGTTATTGGTTGATTGTGCGGACGAGCGGAATGGCGACGAAGCAGTGCGATAGTATGTTTGGAGATAACGGCGTGCGGAACTAACAGTCGGCGGTTGTTTTGATGCTGTAGAACAAAGGAAGCGCTCGCCGTGAAAAACCACCGACGACACAAGCGATACCCTTTACTTACTACCACCAGATACCCACTAACGCGACGAACTGAATGACATCCAGCCAGGATTACTACCGTACTCACCCTGACAGTTATGCAAACCCACCAGCCTATAACAACCCCTACGAGCACGAGCACGAGCACGACCCCGTTCTACCAGGTGGTGTACCCCAATGGAGTGTCGTCGAACCCGGAGTAAGTTTAAAAGAACGAGCGATGCCAACTGTTAGTCTCTCATGACACTCTTCCCTTCCATCATAATCCGCACTGCAGGTCGATCGCAGTGTGATTGACCATTATTGCAATATAGGTCCCACAACCAGTCGGTTGGAGACCCGCCGACGACCAGCTCTTCATCAGAAAGAGCAGTCCAACCGGAGAACTTCATATGGTCCCCGATGTCGAATTTATGAAGCAACACTTCTTTAGAGAAGGAAGATTGACAGAGAAGCAGGCGCTCCACATCCTCTCCAAGGCAACAGTCATCCTGTCTCGCGAACCGAATATGGTCAACGTAGGGAGTCCTGTTACAAGTGCGTCCTTCTCGTGCTTGTCATCTACGCAACTTGCTGTTCGCGTGTCCTCGCTAATAAATTTGTCACAGTATGCGGGGATATCCATGGCCAATACGTGAGTTCCTACATTCCCGCACATCGATGCGCTGATTCAACTGGACAGTATGACCTCATGAAACTCTTCGAGATCGGGGGTAGCTTTTCAGAAAACTGTTATTTATTCCTCGGTGATTACGTCGATCGCGGAAACTTCGGGATCGAGGTCTATCTCGTTTGTAATATGTCCTTGCCATCTCTCACCTTTACTACCTCTAGTGTCTCTTATACCTCTATTCCCTCAAGATACAACGTCCAAAAGATATCACCCTCCTCCGTGGAAACCACGAATGTCGACATTTAACCGAATATTTCACTTTCAAGCGCGAATGTAAGCATATCCTCGCCCAAGGTCAAGGGTTCTTCCGATCTCAATATGACGAGCGTCTGCTTTCTTGCCACAGGTCTCCACAAGTACTCTCAAGAAGTTTACGACGCATGTTTAGACTCGTTCAATGCACTACCCCTGGCCGCCCTCGTCGATGGTCGCTTCTTTTGTGTCCATGGTGGCATTTCCCCCGAACTCGTGACTCTAGAAGATCTCCGACGAGTACGTTTTGATATTCCCGTTCCCGGATCTTGCACGCATGTATCGATGACGGATGTACACGCAGCTTGACAGGTTTCAAGAGCCCGGATCTAGTGGATTGCTGTGCGACCTGCTGTGGTCGGACCCTGTTGTCAACTTTGGATATGAACAAGATCCTTCTGCCCAGGGACCTCCTTTGCCCCCAGGAACGACGTTTGAGCACAACACGACGAGGGGTTGCTCTTTCTATTACACGTAGGTGTCACTTATCGAGTATGTGTTTGTGTGACCAACAGCAAGGTGGCACAATGTGAAAGGTATGAGGCAGCGTGCAAGTTCCTCGAGCGGAACAGCCTTCTCGGTATCATGCGAGGGCACGAGGCGCAGGACGCAGGGTATGTTCCGTGTCGCTTCGTTTACATCCCTCGAGCATGAACCACGCTTCCAGGTATATGATGTACCGCAAAACGCCCACGAAAAAGTTTCCTTCTGTCATCACCGTCTTTAGCGCACCCAACTATCTCGATGTATACCACAATCGGGGCGCCATCATCAAATACGCCAACAAGAACATCACGATCAGGCAGTACCACTCCAGTAGTCATCCGTATTGGCTACCGAATTTCATGGACGGATTCACGTGGAGCTTGCCCTTTGTGGGTGCCAAGAGTATGTCCCATTTAATCTTTGAGCGTCCGACTCATCTGTTGTTAGTCACGGAGATGTTGCTCGCGATTCTTGCGACGTGCAGTCCAGAGGAACTGGAAGCCGCGGAATACGAAGATGACGAAGACCTCGCTGTCGACCTTGCGCTTCCGCCATCGGAACGAAGGCAACAGATCAAAAACAAAATTTTGGCAGTCGGAAAGATGCAACGCGTGTTCCAGCTTCTGAGGTGTGTTTCTGACCGTGATCTGCGTTACCCCTCTGCGCGTTGGATCTGCAATCGACGCGGTGAATTCGATGCACACTTTGGTTGTCACTTTATCGAGGATCCTCTGGCTCATCACGAACTTTTTTTTCTCTCTACAGGGAGGAAGCCGAGAACGCCTCTGAATTATCCACCTTTCCCATCGAAGACCGGCGCGGTCCCGACATGCTCACTGACCAAGGCAGCCAAATCAGACACTACATTCGCAGTTTTGCAGACGCGTTCGTATCTTTTTTTTTTTTCTTTCTTCGTCAGGCCCATTTAATATTGCGCGCGTCCTGACACCCCACGTGATAGTCGTCGCTCCGATCTCGCCAACGAGCGTCTCCCCATGTTCCAGCCGACCGACGGCACAGATTACCCGGTCATCCCCGCGCCTAGCATGCGCCGTCGCAGTTCCAGCGATCTCGAAGAGCTTGGTATGGAGATCCGCAAGCTGGAGGAGGAGGCGAGGGCGGGGGACGAGGCGGTGGGTGGGATGGACCCACGGGACGTGCGGGATACAAGGGGTGCGGTGCAGCAGAGGCGGACGGAGCGGGTGGTGGAAACGAGGCGAAGCAAGGTGACCAAGAAGTCGAAGAGGTCCCAGGGTGCGTGAATGGGGAGGGTTGTGATCTATGAGTGATCTAGGGTGCGAGGTGAATCGCTTGTCGGTGTGTTCGTGCGTGCTGTCGTTGAACGTGTACCTGTAACTTGACTTTGTTAAATACAATGTTGTGTGTGTAGATTGTTTTTTTACATTGTCCTCTCTGTCCAAGTCTCGAGGGGTCGTGCAGAATTACTGAGATCGGACTCGATCGCCTTGACAGACCCGCAGATACAAAAGGATCAGTACAAGTATATTATTAACATTACGTTAATCTCATCTATGGCATTCTATGGCATGAATGAGACAGGAGCAACGAGTGACAAGCTGGAGGTCTATGCCAGATAGACAGATAAATAACAAAAAAATAATAACCTTCCCAAGGAACCAGCTGGAAAGATCAAAGAGAGCGTGTAGAAATCATCATCGCCAGCTTTCCAATCATACAAAGGACCATTCGACTAAATTCAACGTGTCAGCATGGCGCGAACGAAAGATAAGGGGAGAAGAGGGAAAAAGACTGACTAGGAAACACGCCAACGCTGAGGTCATCCAATTCCTGGAACGCGCCAACCGACAGATCGATCGAGTTCTCGTTGCTGCACGTCGGGCAGTCATCCTGGATGGTGACCGTGACCGTCTTCTGATTGTTCGTGTTGGTGATCTGGACTTGACGACCGCAGAACGGCGACGCGGGGCCCGCGGTACCGAATCGCGCTTGATCTATTCGCATGGAAATGAAGAGTCAGCGCGCGCGAGAGCAGGGTGTGGATGGATGCGTACCGAGTGCACAGATGAGAGCGCTGTCTGGGTTGACGTTTCCACAGGCACCTGGGTTTCCGTTCTGGTAAAAGTAGGTCGCACTGCGAGAATTGAGTAGAGAGATCGGGGTAGAGGGATCGGGCTCACACTCCACCAGTGAAGGGACCGTTTGAATTGTCTCTCGACGTCACAGTCATGTTCATAGGGACGGCATGAGAGACGGCAGAAAAGGAGAGCGCTGCAGAGAGAGCGAGAATGAGAGTAGAAAACATGGCGAAATGAGGATGAACGAGGGTGATGATGGACTTTGTTCGCGTCGATGGCCCCTTTTTATCTCGAGCAGGCAAGCCTCGATTGGCGGTACGGTGACCCCCCCCACCTGCTGCCTGTGCATTGTTGGTTGTGCAACGTTACATCGTCGTACAGGTCGTGTACAACTCGATTCGGTCAACTCGGCGATGAATAATTGTACTCGTGCGGATTGTTGTCTGGCAACCTTGTTCGCTATACCGTGAAGCACAGGGTAAGCACGTAACGGCCACTCAAGGTTCCGGCGGCATGTTCGCTGTGCTCCGTATGTATATGTCACTTCATAGTGTAGATACCATCAACCACTCACCCTCTGTGATGGCGGACGAGCCACCATTAGCTGATGATGAATTCAAGGTAACCTTTTCGCAAGCAGTGTTGCAAGCAACATCATGGGCCCGCGGAGAGAGACAATCATGCGCGGTGTGGGTGTGGTGTGTGTCAACCGAGTTATAGCCACGGCCAACTTATGTCCGATCGCGACGGACCCAATTCGGTCTTCCAAATGGAGACCGATCGCGTTTGAACACAAGGACGCTCTTCCACACAACCATCTGTGTATACTTGCGGCTTAGTTACTAATATATATTTCTTCCAGTCAACAAACACCCCCGGTAGCATTTGGAGAAAAATGGGCCCGGGATGATTGATTTTGTGCTCAAGACTCTTTAGCTCCACTCGAAGAGCAACCGGCGGCGCGCGTCGCTTGTAGGTTGCTTGCTAGTAACAAGCAACGTCGAGCACATGAAGCAACCGTGCCCCTATACAAGATAGACGGAGCTACTTGAACGGCCGACTTACAAAGGCCTCCCTGACAAACTCAGTCAGAGCAGGCAGGTAATAATATCTTTTACTTGGAAGTAACCGCCGATGGGTAGCCTTACTTCAGGACCCCGGACCATCTTTTGGTCTGGCTAAATCGCACTGCCCAAAGCGCCGAGGACCGACTATACTAGTTGACACTCTTAGACAGCCCTCCTGACCTGACCGTGCATGTGAGTTATTTACGTTACATAAAGGTAAGGTTTTCCACTGCGTCACTCGATTTCGTGTGTACACTTACAATATAGGGCAACGTGAAATCAAGCCTCTAGGCCCAGACGAGAATTTCACGTCACACGCGCTCAGGCACATACAACGGTGTTTCAAGACAATGGGCAGCGATGCCCTGTCTCACTTGGAATTGCCATAGCCTTGAACATGACGAATGACACTGGCACCGCATCCCACAGATTGACGCAGGAGTGGCCGAGTATTAGTGTTGTTGGCAAAGCCATGATGCATATCAGCGAAGCAACGTTCACTGGTCACCGGTTCTGATGACCTGGCACAACCGGAAGATAGATAAAGCGTATGTCCTAAATATACCAGACGAGAAACCTTTTTTTTTTCCTCTAGGGAGATTCTCGAATGCATGGGCGTTAGACGGAGTTAGAATCACGTCGACTCAAGTTCAACCGGGAACCTTCAATTACCAACCAGAGCCAGACGGAAGCGAGATACTCCGAGTTGCGTGGTGTGTGGCACATGACGTCAATGTGATTAGACTCCGTGTTTACCTAGACTGAGCGGATTCATTGACTGAGGCCGCCGCTGACCACGGCAGGTGCAAGTCTTACTTTCAGCTATACATCTGTTTGAAATCAGCCTACTCAGAAAATGTATAAACACCACTTTCACATGATGACACAGGAAAACCTAATCTCTGGCACCTGAAGCATGGAGATATGGGGCTCGACCGCGCGAAGCTGGTCGCAGACACTGTGAACACAGTGCACTTTCGAATCGATCAACTGAATCATCGATCTCGCATGATGGCTTAGTATATATTATATTCTCAACTACGATATTCTTTCACATGAATAAACTGGTGGCTAGGATGGGAGGTCTATACCAGATAGACCAACAAATGAGGATTCTTCCCAAAGAGCCAGCTGGGAAGGTCCACTTCAAAGTAAGAGAGCGAGTATGTGCGGAAAACCGAGGACAAGGAGGCTAGCAACAATCCGAGGACGTCCAATCATACAAAGGACCACTCAACTGGTTCGATGAATTAGCAAAACAAGCGAGTTAAAGAAAATGCATAATGAGCGACTGACTAGGAAAAGTCCCAACGCTGAGGTCATCAAGTTGCTGGAACGCACCAACGGAGAGATCGATTGAGTTTTCGTTGCATCCGGGACAGCTGTCTTGGATTGTGACCGTGACCATCTGTTGATTGTTCAAGTTGGTGATCTGAACTTGACGGCCACAGAGCGGAGATCCACCGCCACTTGTTCCGAAACGGGCCTGAGCTACTCAACGGGGTGAGAGGGAGCAAAGGAAAGAATGAAGAGACAGACAAATTGCACAGATCAGGGCGTCGTCTGAGTTTATGTTGCCACAGGCCCCGGCTACTCCATCTTGATTATAATAGGTCGCGCTGCAAGGAATGAGAGCAGGAATTGAAATGGAGGGATGAGCTTACACTCCACCAGTGAAGGGACCGTTTGAGTCGTCTGCGTTGACGAGGGTCGAAGTTGTGTTCATGGGGATTGCATGTGAGACGGCAGAGAGGGAGAGTGCTGCAGAGAGAGCAAAGATGAGACTCGAAAACATTGTGAATGATGATGATGATGATGGACTTACGTTCACTCTTGCTGCTGCCTTTTATTGAGCAGACAAACCTCCATTACTGGTGCAGTGTCCCTTGCCTCTGCACTGTACTCGTTCCATGCAAGTTACAACGTCGTACAGGTGTGTAATCTGGTTCGGTTACTGTCTCGGCGATGGATTCATAGCACTCGCTCTTCTTTGTCATCGGTTATCTAGCATTGGCACTGTGTCGGCGATGGATTCATAGTAATCGCGCTTTCTTGTCGTCGGGGTGTCTAGCATTGGCACTGTGTTCGCCATGTCATGATGCATAGGCGAATCACGTAAGGGCTACTCGAGGCAGCGTCACTATGGTTTCGCATGTCGGGAATTGATACCATCAACCATAGATTGTGGCAGACTCACCTCTGCGATCCTGATGGCAGCATAACAGATGGCACGTTCTACTAGTTCGTCGCCACTCGTACGCCTCCTGGTCCATGCAGTGTTTGAAGCAACATGGGCCGCTGGAGAGCGAAAACGAGCGGTATGCTATCTGACGCCGCTATAGCCATGGCCAACTCGTGTCCGATTGTGACGGACCAATGGATGATTGACTTCGGTCTTCCAAATTTAGACCGGGTCGAATTCAAGCTTTGCAGTGTCCTTTTATGGACAGGGTCCCTGTCTCAAGTTGCACTCGTCGGCGCCGACCCACTGCGACTTCATTTCACAAGCTCAATACAAGGAAGCGCGGATACTGTGAGTCCGTCGCCGACACAGTGCCGATGCTAGATAACCGATGCCAAAGTGCTATGAATCCATCGCCGACACAGTGACCGAGTTACATTACACACCTGTATGACGTTGTAATATGGAACGATTACAGCGCAGATGCAGGGGACACCGCACCAGCAATGGGGGCTTGTCTGCTCAATAAAAGGCAGCAGCAAGAGTGAATGTAAGTCCATCATCATCATCATCATCATTCACAAATGTTTTCGAGTCTCATCTTTGCTCTCTCTGCAACATTCTCCCTCTCTGCCGTCTCACATGCAATCCCCATGAACACAACTTCGACCCTCGTCAACGCAGACGACTCAAACGGTCCCTTCACTGGTGGAGTGTAAGCTCATCCCCCCATTTCAATTCCTGCTCTCATTCCTTGCAGCGCGACCTATTATAATCAAGACGGAGCAGCCGGGGCCTGTGGCAACATAAACTCAGACGACGCCCTGATCTGTGCAATTTGTCTGTCTCTTCATTCTTTCCTTTTCTCCCTCTCACCCCCTTGAGTAGCTCAGGTCCGCTACGGACCAAGTGACGCTGTATCCCCGCTCTGTGGTCGTCAAGTTCAGATCACCAACTTGAACAATCAACAAATGGTTACGGTGACAATCCAAGATGACTGTCCCGGATGCGATGAAAACTCGATCGACCTCTCTGTTGGTGCGTTCCAGCAACTTGACGACCTCAACGTCGGGACTTTCCCTAGTCAGTCGTTCATTTTTTCTTCAAATCCCTTGTTTTGCTGACTCATTGACCAGTTGAGTGGTCCTTTGTATGATCGGACATCCTTGGACTTCCCATCCTTGGCGGCAAGCCATCCGTTATGTCGTTATCTTATTCATGTGATAGGATACCATAGTTGAGAACATAATACAATATATACTACGTCTGTGGCGAATGTTATGTGAAAATAGATGGGATTTCAGTTGATTGATTACAGTCGGTAAACAGGGAAATTCTACGAGGCCCGAAGTTTGAAGACTTTCCCACATAAGCCTATTCGGTCTCGGACGGTAACTGAAGCTAGGCTACAAAGACTTCCCTGATAACCCCCGTGCATGCACCCTAAGATTGCCATTCCTAAAAGATCTTTTCGCATACCACTGGCAACCAATGGATAATGTACCCCCACAACGTGTCGTGTTGGGCACATACCGTGATTTCGTCCTGGTCCTTCCCGACTGAGCAGCGAGCCATGGAAACAGACAATATCTAGGCAACCTGGCCCAGTACGTGCAGTGGTCTCTGCTCTCCTCCCGCTCATGCCGATATAGCTCACAGATAATGAACAAAAATCTCATGCATTGCATTCTGAATGAGACGACAACAACAACAGGAGAACAAGGATTGCAGGTCTATGCCGGCTGGCGAAATAAATAAAGATAAAGAGTGTAAGAACCACCAAAGAGAAGGGTCTATAGCAAAAAGAGGGGAGAAGAGATACCAGTGGAACTGCGACAAGCCCAGGGACGGAGAAAAATTCATGCAGCACGATCAAAGGCGAGTCTCATCAAACAAATGACCACTCGACTTTTTCAGGTCATCAGCAAACAAGATATTGAAGACGGAAAATGAATGGACTGACTAGGCACAACGCCGTCGCCGAGGGCCGCGATTCTCTCGAAAGCGCCAACGGAGAGATCGATCGAGTTTGTGTTTTTACACCCGGGGCATCTATCAGCGACCGTGACTTCGACAGTCTTCTTATTCTTCGTGTTGGTAATCTTGACTCGACGACCGCAGAGCGGGGAATTATTGCCCAAGTTGCCATAACGATCCTTGTCTGTCGAAAAGAATAAGAGGGTACGAAGGTGCGAGGGAAAGTGACATACCCATCGCACAGATCAATGCGCTGTCCGGGTTGACATGACCACAGGCACCAGCTGCACCTTCCTGGTAATAGTAAGTCGCGCTACGGGGAATTAGAGTAGGAACGGAGAAAGAAAGAAAAAAGCCTTACAATCCACCGGTAAAAGGACCATTTTCCCCGGCTGCACTCACGTCAGTGGACGTGGTGTTCAACGGAGTCGCATAAGAAACGACAGAGAAGGTGAGAACTGCAGAGAGTGCGATGATGAGACGGGCAAACATTGCGAATGATGATGGACTTACTCTCGCTCTGGCTGTCATCTTATACCGAGCAGGCAAGCCCTCGTGCCACGTCATACCGCTGGACAATTTCAGGTATCTGCAACTCGTCTCGGTCACGTCGGTGGTGTTCTCATTGTCTTCGCGCTTAGTGTTGTCGGGTACTTAGCGCTAGCGTGTTCGCCATGTCATTATGCACAGGTATAGCGCTGCTGCTGGCAGCCCGATGTGTTGTCACTATTAGCCTCTGTCATCTTATTGCATGTAGAACGTGGAATGTACACTCACAAGGCTTTACAGTCATGATGGTGACCCATCTACGTCAAGAATTATGTAAAGTGTAGCTTACTTCCGTATCAGCACACGACGCCAAACGTACACCGTGACGCACTTGGTGTGACCCAGGCTCATGCAGGCATGAAGAAACGTGGGCGCGCCCGTGGAAAGTTGTGACAACGGAGCAGGTACTATGTGATCTCCACAGCCTCGAATATGAGGTGTCGGCTGGTGGTGGCGCTGACTTGTGAAGTCTGGACCCTGCCAACTCACGACCGCGCGGTATGAACTTGAACCAAACCCGTTCTGATTTCTTGAATATACAACGCGGTCACTCCCAGCATGTCGAAGCACAGATGACTGACCCTGTGGCGATCGACCACAAGCACTGGTTAGGATAGCCCCAAGTCAACATCATAGACTAACAAGTAGTAAGGACGATAGAACGTGAATATGATGGCGTGTGCTGTACCGCATTATGATATCCCATACACTAAATGAGTCCGTACTCCCTAGATCACAGAACGAAACACTCCGCCAAGGTCCGTGGGTCAGCATGACCGTTGCCTCAAGAACTCGCCACTTGGCCATCCTCGCGACCCAGCGCCAAGTCTTGGTTCACATGGATGTTCATCTCAGTCGACGTCCCAGGTAGACTCGGGTCTGACGACACCGAGCTGACCAAAATTGTCGGAAGCCCTATCCACACGCCCCACGTCAGCGTTTTAAAACTGGTGTGCCCCAAAATGTCTGCGTACCTTGAGTCTCCGTGGTTACCTTTTGACGTTTTTGGAGAAACTCCCGTTGAAGAGAGATCATCGACAGTTTAGACCGCACCTTGTCCAAGCAGACAAGACCCGCCACCAGCTCGAGCATCTCCTTTCTCGTCTCCCGTTCCTTGGACCTGGCACACCGAACGAGGAACCATGCCCAGTAAGCGCAACTCGTTCACCTCAACAGGAGAAAGAATGGCGAGACTCACACCAGCGCCTCCTGATCATTGATGAGCTTGTGGTGTGCAAGCAGCACAAGCATGTCCGTGAACGAGATTCCATTGCCTCGATAGTATATTGCGTTCGCCTCGTGATAAATCCGCATATACACAGCTCGCCGCTTTCGTATCTCCTCGAAATCGATCTTGTTGAGCAGCCTCCTCAGTTTGCGTACATTAATCTGGTCTGTTTTATTGCCCATTCTCGACTTGTCTCTGCAGGCTGCCACGATGGCTGGGGTGGAATACTGGCGAGGGTAAATGCGCACTTCAAAGACGCCGTCGAGTTTCTACACAATGGTGAATGGTCAATCACAAGGCGATCAAACGACGGCGTACCGCGAGGAACGGAACGAGATTTTCACGCTCCAAAAGGCCGGTGTTCGGATCTGAGAACTGCGCCCAAGCCTTTTTAAACGCACGCGTCTCATGGCGTGTGATGCACTTCAAGCCACCACCTGTGGACTGGAAAACGTACGAAAAGCTCTGCCAGACCACACCAGTGAACATATTGACGAATATGTACTGGCAGAAAAGAATAATCAACCACGGTGCGACCGTACACAAATGCGCCTACCATGCTCAACAAATTCCATGTTATGAACATCGAAAATGCCCAAGCGGTACAACCGCAATCCGTCCAAAAGACACCATAGGAAACCTGTGTGCAACGTGGGTAGTCGATGGCACTGCACATAGCTGTCAGTGTCGGTTGAGGTTAATTCACACGGACACCTTACTAGTCGTGCATATATTGATTCCAACCCTCCCTGCAGCGCATGAGTCGAGAATCGTTCAACGATCGCTAACGCAAACACTTACCCAGTGCTCATGAACGCCAACATGAGCAACGATGATCCCATAGTTTGGTAATTCTGATACGGGCTCTCTCCCGAGTGCCATTTTGTCAGCCCAAAGACTTCCATGAACATGATCGCGAAAAACAGAAAGAACGTGAACCATAACGCAAGCAGATTCAAGATCACGGGGAGACTGGCACTGCGATGGAGCCCCATGGTAAGGCTAGATGAACACGGAAGTAAGACGAAAACACCTACGTGCCGGTCTTGAAGAGCTGGTTCAGAGATGCCACTCTCTGGACAAGCTTGAATGCGACGCTAACCAAAAACAGCTTCTCCAAGAGCTGAATGTAAATATTGTGAGGATAGAAGCGTGCGCAGAGGATCGTGGTGAAGCTCCCAGATGCCACAACGACGTCAAAGAGGTTCCATCCGTTGGCGCGGAAAGAGTCCCATCCAAGTCCGTAAAGTCGGATGGTTGTATCCACCACATACATCACGGAAATGGCGAAGGAAAGTAAGTCTAAATAGCTCTTGTCAGCCACGCTAGGACAAGAAGGCTACCAGCTGCTTACTGTGCCAGTCATCAGCGGTTTCTGCAGAGAATGCAGCGGTCCTACAGAGGTCACGAATGAGAGAGCGCACGTCGATGGGAGAGAGAACGAACATCAAAACTATTATCTGAACCACGAAGAGAAGGGTCATCATCCTGGTCCACCACCCATGCTTGTGAATCGCACGATCGTAGCACCAAGCTCGGATCGGAAAGGTGGGCCGAACTTTGGGTCTCTTTGAAGGCTTCAGTCGTTGAATCAGTTTTTGTAAATCAATCCACTCCCGCTGGGCCGCAGTAAGGAACGCAGTTCCAGTGCGCGATGAGAAATTCCCAATAATAATACTGCAACCGGTCGTTAGTCCGGGTACGAATACAAACACCTCCAAGAACATGGTCTTACCTGACAAACAAGGTCAAGATCACGACGCCTCCCAGCAAGTTATATATCACGAAAAAGATCGCATTTGCTTGGGAAGCATTGACCTGCGGTTGTTGCCCTACGCCTGTGATGCTCATCGCCACGGCCATGACATCAATCCATCCTTCCAGCGACACGATCTCAAATAGGATGAGCATCGAAGCAGGGAAGTTGTCAAACGAAAACTTGGTGGAGGGCGCCGGGTTATCCCAAGCACGCGGCACGAGGAATCCGAAACTGCTCCCATAGATCGTGTTGACGTATTCGTTGGTGCAGTCCCCCATGCCTTGGACGCTCGTATCGTTGCATTCGTTCATCAACCCAGCAAAAATGGTCGTGCCCCACACACTGAAAGGGATCAGGTAGAGAACGGCGAGAACCGCTGCGTCGAGTATCCGAACGAATCCAGCCAGAATAAGGTCCTCAAACGTCCTCCGCATCTTCTCGATCAAGGTCATAATTCGAAGCGCCTGCAGTGCCCTCAAGGCGCGAACCATTCGATTGAGACCAGTAACGAAAACTAGGGTGAACGTGACATTCACAAGGAGGCCAGCCATGACAATGAAGTCGAGGATGTTCCAAATACTCCGGACGTAGGCATTTGGGGTGAAAAGAAAGCCGTCTGCGACAACCTTGACCAAGAATTCGAGGACAAGTATGAGACCGAAGGTGGCTTCGGTGACCTCGAACCATGCGCCCCGTCTTGGACCATATTGCATGTAGTAGTTGTGCCTATAGCGTGGTGTTGCAATGAATTCGGTAACAACATTGCCAAAAACCGCTAAGAAGATCGCGCATTGGAAGAGCGTGTGAGGGCCTTTGGAGGGAGGTATTCCGAAAATCCGTTCTCCACCACTTGGGCGAACAATCCTCTGGCAGAAACGACGGAGGGGATTCGTTTGAGGGAGGATCCAAAATGTTTTATCATACGTCGAGTGCTTCCGGATCAGCTCTATAGTTTGAGTTCTATGGGTATCTCTGAACTCCTTGGATATGGATGGTTTCCTTTTGAGCTTTGCTAATATGTCACTGAGTCGAAAGGAAGTAAGTAAAATCTTCCAGATGCAAGAAAGATTTCCTTACAGGTATTGATCGGTTTCGTGCTCGTTCGAGTCCTCTGGACCTCTTGATTCGGAACGCATCTGGTGCAGGACGAGAAGAGGAATATCATCCGTTGTTTCACTTCCAGTGAACATATCATGGAGGAAACCAAATGACTTTTCTCGCAAATGCCGTGACCTGGTATTATAACTAGCAATCGATGGCGTGCGGTTCTGTGAAACAGCATCAGTGATTAGGCAAATCGACACTGATGGAACCCAACCTGGCCAAATCCGTAATACATAGGAACGGGACTACTTGGAACCAGCCTTTCCTCCTCCTCAAGGATCGAGGTCGAAGATGGGTTCTCAACATTCATCGTCTTGCACTTTTTCTTGAGCCATACATATGGATTAAGCATGAATATCCATCGATAGATAGTAGTCTGAGGTTGTGCATTCGAGGAATCCGCGTTCTGTATCTTTCTCTTTGCTTCTTCCGCCATCTCAAAGTTCTCATTGATGACGGCAATGAACATTTGCATCACAACGACTAGATGATCATTCCTGTCAGCGAATCACGAGATGTTTATGAGCATGAAGAGTTACACCTACAATTTGCAAAGAGAAGCCAACAGCACAGGAACGTGCTCACGATGATCGGCTGTGCAAGGCTGAGCTCGGCGTCTGTCGCGTTATACAATACCGTAGTCCAGTTTTCGGAGGAAAATATTTGGTATACGGCCAAAAAGGAGTTGAACAGTTGACCAAAGTTCATGGTGATCGTCCCGGCCATGTCCCCTTGGAGCAGTTGAATGGCAAACAGGGCAGCGAGGAAATTGATGAGTATTAGGAACAAGGTCATGTTCACGAGACCATACATGTTACCGAAGACGGTAAGCTTCCGTAACAACTTAATATATCAAAAGGAACAAATAGAACGCAGGGCGTACCATCAAGGGCTTCATACGTGGTACCACCAATAGGACACGGTAGAATCTTGCGAGCTGAAAGACCGTCAACCATGCATAGACCCTCGAGTTATGAATGACTGGGATTTGGATCACGCTGCACCCAATAGCGATGATCAAGTCCGACCAATTGTTACTATGGAGGAAAAAGTTCCTCCACGCAGGAAACTCGACAGCGATACGAACGACGATCTCGAGGTCGAAAGCAAAGGTGATTATGCGTTCAGTTATGTCAATGATATTTCGGTGGATCGCACTCATGTTGGCGGTCGCAGTAGCCTGTACCACGAGAGAAGCCAAGGCTAAAAGCACCCAGAACCAGCAGGTGTACGACCACCAAACCTTGAGACGATTGTAACTGACATAGCGTCCGGTCACTGCGGACCAACCTTCCTCAGGTTCTTCCGGTACGCGTCCAAGTCTACATAGTCGATTAAGAGAATATGATTAGGCCCGAGCTTGGAGACGTACGGTGCTGCTCCAAAGGCACTTCTTTTGGTGCCAGAACGGATCGCAGAGAACGAATTTGTGATTACGGCGACCAATAAGTTGAATAACCAAAAATTCAGTACCAGAATCCCGAAAATGAAGAAAGCGCATGCAAAAAGGTATTCAGATGCCATGATCTGATACATGACTTGTGACCACTGATTTAATTGCATGAGTATGTAAAGTCAGATACGGAGAAACGAAACGCTCACGGTATTCGCTGAGGCCAGTACCACTATCTGGAGGATGGCGTAGTATACTGTATCAAAACTTTCCACACCACTGTAAGGATTTGCCCCTTCCTAGGTGACTGTAAGTATAACGCCATAGACCCACGAATGAACATACCTGACAAACTTGCCCCAACGGACAAATAAACCCTTTCGCGACAGTTGCAGGTGTCCCATCAGATTGTAAATAAGGGGAAGTGGCCAAAGTTGTTGCGTTAATATGTCCACCACACGTTTGCGTTAGTTGTGTGGAATTTTCCCCGAGTACCGGCAAAAGACTGCAGCTACGACTCAGGGACCTCCTGAACGACTGCACACCAATAACTCTAGTCCCGCATAAGTGGGTCGTTAATCGGATACCATTGGACACTCACGAGAACAACACCACAGCAAAAACGATGAAATATAGCACGTTCGCCAAGAGAGGGCGAGCAATTTTAAGTGAACGCATGATAGTCTGCATCGGTAGCATGAGAAGTGCAGAGTAAAACGGAAGTACTTCACTCACAGTGGTACCATTCGTGATACTCAGCAGTCTTGCAGTCCTGAGTACACTTAACGCTCTGTATATACCAATATGGTGGACTCCCCGCTCGACACCAGTGGTCGCTAACGCAAACGAGACCCAGAATCCAGTCACCGCAAGGAAATCAACCCTACCCCAACCTTGCCGCAAATATGGTATATTTCGCTCCAATTTACTCCGCGCAAACTCTAGATCGAGTCTGAATGGAAGTGAGATGAGGGTATCAGGGTCGGATTCTTGTATGTCAGACTTCATGACACGAGAAAAGAAGGTGGGTGGTAACTCCGAGTCTCCCGAGTATCCTTCACCGTGCTCGGTAGAGAACGGCAGAGGCATGTGAAGGGGCACAAGTGGAAACGAAGGTGAGCGTGAATGCGATGATTGGGACAGTGAAAACGGTTTTGACAGGTTGTTGTAAACTCTCCTCAATGTAAAACCCCGCGCTAACGAGCCACTTCGTTTCACGGGAGCTTGGACGTTGAGCGAAGCCGACTTTGTAGACATGGTACGAGCCAGCTGGGAGAACGAGAGTGAAAATAAAGAGGATGTTGGGATCTCTGGGTCCAGTAACAACCCGGAAATGCATATTCGACCCAAGGCCTCAACACTATCGCTTGTTAGCAACGACGCATGTCAATAAGTGCAGCACACATACGTGAATATTACAAAGAGAACGAAGATTACAAAGTCCTCCCAGGCGTGGAAGTATCCAGTGACGGTAATGGGAATCTGGTCGGAGGGCAGCAACCACGTTCGCGAAGCTTGCACCACCAACGCAACCGCGTTCAAGAGGATCAACGCAAGTATCGTTGGTTGGGTGTACCTGGTTATAGTCTTAGGAACTGGAAGCTCGACCAAAAACACACATACGGATGGATGAGTAACTTGTACAGCCATAAACGGAGAGGATTCGTTGGACCAAAAATGCCAAGGGCCAGCCCTCGCAATGGTGTAGATGATGATGCCCCGATCCTCCCTACGACGTCGATTCGCGCGGCTCCTTGTTGTGCGTCGTCATCAGAACCTTCACTGTCCTCAGATAGTCGTTGATGGGATGCGTGTCCTCCAATACTTGCGACGCGAAACGAAGCACGACGGAATGCGCTCGTGATAGTACGTTTTAGGGAAGGGGCAGTATGCCGACGTCCACTAGTGTGACGCGATGGGAAGCCGCCAGAGCGCTCGAAATCGACAGACAAGCGACTTGACCATTGACCATCGACCGTCAGCTGAGCATCACGCGTGAGACGTGTCTCATCACCGTCTGCGGCCGTGTCAATAGCTGTTGGAAGCAAAGAGGTAGAAGACGCGTTCAGATGGGGGGTGGAAAATAAGGACAAGTCCTTCCCCGAGGGGTGGTCAGAGAATGGATCTTCTTTGGGCGCTGCTAACCTGGATGGTCCTGAAGCGCCCAATTCCCCTTCAGTATTACTCCAGCTGAGGCGGCGATGAGTATACCCTCGCTGAGCATCAGTGTCGGGCGGTATTGTGGGTGTTTGAGAAATGCCTAGTAATCCTGTGCCAGAAAGGTCCACAGCGGAAGAAGAGCTATTTGACAGATTCCGAATTCTGCGTGCGTCTCCGCCATTGGCATCCATAGAGGAATCTGAGGGAAGTAGGGAGTGTAGATGGTTGCCGCCGAAGATCCTGCAGCTCCTTGAGTCCGAGAGGAATTAGTCAGTCACAAGTCGGAAGAAGCGCAGCGCCGGTGATCAACGAGTACTGTAACCATCAAGGTTCTCTCGTACTGCCTTTAGCATCCGTTCCTAATTAAACTTGGATAAGTTACAGGCCATCGGAGTATAAACTTGGATTCCGTCCCTTCCGAATCGAAGGGTGTCTTGCGCATTGAGACCAAGATCAACCTCCCAGCAAGTGTTTTTCTTTCCTCTGAAGCTCCTGAGTAACCGTAACCGTACCCGCTGAAGTGTCTCGCAACACTGTACATTGAAATGTCCCCGCATCAAAACTTTACATCTCCGATCAAAAAATTGCCAATTAAATTGCCGCACCAATGATTACTTTGGGCCCTAAGGGAGGCCTGTTCACTGCCAATAGAAGTCGTACTCAATACACTCCATATCACCCCCAACGTGAACAGTGACGGTGCGTAGGAGCCTGGGTACTGCACTGAACTACAAACACTATTCTATAGGGAATATAAGTTAGTGAATGTTAGATAATGTTTGTCACGTGACCTCTAGCCAATGGGAAGGCGCACCTCCCGTATGCCCACCCAATCAACG
>JBBPLG010000429.1:0-22167 GCA_038089695.1 Xanthoconium separans | reverse complement strand
CACAACCTCTTCCGCCACCCATCAATGACACTTCCTCAAAGCTGGTCGATGACGCGGCCCATCCATTCGTGCCTCTTCGTCGGGGTGACATTCGTGGCCCTTGTCCGGGGCTGAACACCCTGGCATCTCATGGGGTATGAATTCAGAGATGCCTGCAAAGCGATGTACTCATTGACACGATTTTTTTGCACAGTATATTAACCATACCGGGGTTACCACTCCTGGTGACATCATCACCGCCGTACAAGAAGGTATGTTGATCATTGAATAGAATAGATCGTCGAGATCTTAATCTTATCCTCACAGGCTTCAACATGGGGTACCATTTCGCTTCGTTCCTTGCTTATTCGGTATGACCTCATGTTGTATCATTTTGCTTCCTAACTGACAGAATGTGACAGGCATTCGTTGTTGACGGAAATCATTTGACGAACTTGATGAACATTGGGGCCAATACGACCACGGATGGTCAACCCACCACCGGGATTACCACCCATGGGACCTTTGAAGGTAGAGTTTCTGAACCTATCAAGGTAAACCATGTGCTCATCGATTGTAGGCGATGCCAGCTTGACTCGCAACGACCTCTACTTGGGCAACAACTTCAACTTCAACGAGACCTTGTTTGGTGCTGTAAGTAGTACCAGTCATTGATCGTGAGGATATTCCTAATTCCTTTCGCAGTTCCAAAGCGCAGCCAAGCAAGTTGGGAATGGCCTGATCACTCTTGAAGCGGCAGCACTGAACAGGGCCATCCGTATCAACGACTCCATCGCACGTAACCCAGAATTTTCATTTGGGATGCCGCGTTTCCTCGGTGGCATTGCCGAGACCGGATTCTTCATGGCTATGTTCGTCCACAACCAGACGGCGGACAACTCGATGCCCCTTACGATACATGCTGCGCGGGACTTCTTCGATTTCCACAGGTTCCCCAAAGGATTCTATCGTCGTCAGGGCCCATATGAATTCCCCTTGGTTAAGAATTTCACGTATACGATCATCGATATGGTTGGGCGCCAGCCGGGTAACAACAATGGGGTCAACAACTACGTGGTGGACTCAGAGGACCCAGTCACCGTACGTCTTTCTGGCCCAAGTGATCATCTCTATTGTGCTGATCCTCTTTTTCAGTTCTGCGACTTTTACCAGAAGCAAACCAACTTGACGGCTCAGTTGTACCCCGACCCAACGCCCGAGCTCAAAACAGCGATCAAGGCCAACTTGGTCACGTATTACCAAGCTCTGGGAGACCCAACATGTGAGCAATATTTCCCTTACGGACAGTGAGAACGACCAGATGGAGCATGAGGTTGTAACTTACTTAATGACTACATAAAGACATTTCGTATTAGTACGATTAGCGACTCGGGAGTCGGAACGCCTTGTAATGAAACGGCCGTATCCCAGGTACACAGGGGAATTGCGTCTGCTTATTTCTGCGTGCCTGTTTGTCTCCGCCGAACCATGCGTAGTCGTGCTAGGAATGGAGTTCCTCATCTGAACACCTAACCCATAAACATCACTCAAAATAAAACACCCCAGTGGGGCCCACGTACTTCCTGGTGAACACATCGTGTCATCATCGGAATAAAATAACTCGAGCCGAGCAGTACTGGCTTTCGACCGAACTGGATAGTTGGGTTGTGGTATATTCAAATGAAACGGTCATGCCCCACTTCGACATCCTCAGCTTCATGTGACACTGCATCGCCCTGCTTGCCCTCTTTCCACGTGTTCACACAAGTCGAATAACCTATGCCAGAGGTGCATAATGTACACCTTGTTTCACGTCTTCCATCTCCAACCCGTGCCTGGATGATCGTCGCGATAAGCCTTGACATGTGAGAGGAGCGATATAATTGCTCACCGAATTCTGAGGTGAACTATGATTCTGTCACCAGTAGATGCATCTCCTACACGGGGCTGACATAGTAGACATCGCCAAAAGCATGGCGGCGATTTCTTCTCGGAAAATTTCCCGACATTCCCGTCCATGGCGATGTGCTCGTCGGTCACCAGTTTCCAACGTGGTGACTTGGCGAGAGGTTCTAGGATGGGCGACCGGTGATAGACACAGGCATGAACCATCTATCGTTTGAAACCACCATTTAATTTTGTGAACAATGCTTCTCACCAACGGAAAAGACTTACCGCATCCCTCCAGTCCATAACAAGGGTGGCTCGTCTCCGGCAAACTAGACATCTCAGTCGGACATTGTGGTGATCCATTTCATCGGGTGTGGCCGCGCTTGGATCCAATCCACATGCATGGACAATGTAGGGTGCCTCTTCTAAGAATTCAATGCCAAAACGCCCACGAATGGACTCAGTGATCCTCGCGACATCTTCGTCTACGCAACCTTGGTGAGGGGTGGAAATAAGAAATGCCTCTGGATATGGAAGAAGGCGATGCCCAGCTGCCTGGAACAAGGCACAAGCTAGGTGTAGATCTGACGCCACGAGTCGACGAGGCGTCACATCTTGAGAAGATAAATGAAGCGGAATCATAACCTGCTCGACAAGTTCAGCCTCAACCTGCTTCTTCCACTCCTCAACCAAGTCAGGCAACTGCGCAAACGCGGATTCGAATGGGTTCTCGCCTATTTGAGTTCCCTCGGGAGCCTTAATGACGTTCCGAAAAGGAGGGAAACGGGCGAGGTCGGTTACATGTGGGAGAAGGTCGAACACTGGTGCACCCTGTGACCGATGCCTCACATAGTTATCATACTGGGATGACAATAAACGTCGACGCGGTGTGTGAACAGACGCATCTAGTCGCAATCGCCGATAGTAGTTCATTGTCTCGAGCCATCTCGGCAACATTCCGACCCATTCTGTTCAGCTTTGAGCCAAAAATCATCTCGATGGGTAAGAGCTGACCTTCTTCCGTAAGTGGCTTTGGTGGCACTTTCTGGGACTCCTGGAAACGCTGAGGACGAAAGTAGCTAATCTCAGGCCCATACCCAAGCTCCTTAAGACGCTCTAAAATGCTACGCGAGCTAGAGAGACATGCGAATCTCAAGAAAAGGGACTGACGATTTGTGTCGCTCCAGCCTGAAGACGTTAAGCTCATCTTTACGTCCCGATGCCATCTCTCTCTTCCACTCTTCACACTTTGTCGCATGCTTTGAAAAGGTATCAGCAATATTGGTCAAAGTGATGAAATACTACGGACCTCATGTATTACATGAAAGTGCTTCCTCTTGTTACCCAGAAATTGCACCTTATCGGGCGAACATTCGTACTCTTGCATCAGAAAGTCCACCTGATCTTTATCATGGCAAGTTACACGTTCTATAAAATTTATTCTGAAAATGTGATCCTTGGAAGAGCAATGGCACCGACCTTTATCCACTGAGACATACTCTGCAGTTATACAGATTGTTCTAGAAATAACCTTGGGCCAGTAGGCATAAGGGCGGAGCCTCGTTCTCAGAGTAAATATAGAACTATGGTAAAAATATCGAGGAAAAATTACCGTTCGATCCTGCAGCTTGGACAATACCTTCGGCGTATGCGCCATAAAATAGCCGACGAGTATCTTCCACAGCCCTTTGTCCCATGAGAGAGTATTTCGAAACATTAGACATCTGTACTTACGTGGCAGCGGGGAGAAAACACGAGATTTGTGTATGCTGGTTCGCTCATGTCAACTGGGCAACCAGGAAGGCCCTTAATATTATGGAGAACGGCCGTCCACACGAATGCCGAGGATCTGTCCATCAAGAGCCTTCGGAGAGGCTTGCACGTGCGTGCAAGGTTCAGAAGGTCCAGAGGTTGGATGTAGGTGGCAAGCTGTCATCAAGTTCATCAGAGAACAGTAAATGAGGGAGAGAACGTGAATATACGATGAACAACACGTCAAGGTTCAACTGGCATAACTCCCCTGGGTTTCCGCGATGCCGCTTCTTGGGAGTGTCTGCACGTCCCCCGGCTCGACGTTTCTTGGTTGGTAATGCAACGATATCGGTTCGAAGCTCAGTGGTATCGTCCTGTAGCATTTCTTCCTTGTCGCCATTGTGGACATTTTCTGGTGTCGATCGCGTCTGTGGCATTTGGGAAACGAAAGAACGCGTCGCGCCAGCCTCTCAACATGTGGCTGTGCAACAGATGCTTTACTAGTACTTGCTCCTTTGGCACAAGGTGTACTTGAATTTATACAACCACACGAACGAGGGTCTCAATAACCGTCTCTATCCTCCATGACTATTGGGTATCCCACATTGAAATTATCCTTGATCATATTACCAGTGTTGTCGCTCTGCTAGGGTGCCGTTGAATGCACTATTTTTCCAGTGATATCACAGCGCCGACTCAGTGCCATCTCTGACCACTTCAAAGATCAATTGATTATCTGATTGGATAGGCGGGGTATCTGCCAGTACCCACTGGCTCTAGAACCATCAAAGAGAGAGGCTATTCAGTAGTGTCCCTCACGAGTGGCAATCTCGCCCTTACGGTATAAGCAAAGTCACCCATTCTTACTGCTCGTAACCTGGAACCCGGTCGGAGCATCATCGATCGAGCTTCTTCCGTCGTAAAATCCACGTGTCTTGTCTCTGAGGCTGATCGCGAGTAATCCAGGTACAATGGATTCTGTGCAAATTCGTCTGGGAGGTTGTCGCAAAGGTCAGATGCGAAGCGACCAGCCACACCATCCTCGATCCACATAACGTGTAGGCTGAGTGTGCGGAGGGAGTTTCCGTTCACTATGGCTTTGGCGATCGATTCCTAGTGAATCCCTTGTAAGCACTGATATTCGCTTCAGCACACCAAGGAACAGTCCCACCACAGCAGGGCTAGCCACAGTACAATGAACAGTCTTCAGGGCAGGGCATTTGCAACACAACTGCGATAAGAAGTCAAGGTTCAACATGGCAGCCGCAACAAGCAACTCCTCCAGAGATTCGCCCTGTTTTGTCGCCAAGAATACGACAAACGGCCATGGAATTGCTATACGACCGTGTACAGAGAATGAATTGAGCGTGAATGACTTGAGCGACCCCAGATGCGGGAGAAGCGATCGTGTCCACGTCCACAGTCTGTCTGGACCAAGGATATCCACTGACCCAGTCCGTACAGTAAGTTGTTCCAGTGCAGGTAAAGGTGTGGAAGGCACACGATAATTTCCGGATCCCAGGTACTCCGTGTCGAGGGCAGTAAGATTCGGCAGACATCCCATGATGGCAGGAATGGCAGCGCTGGGAACTCCCTTTAGCGTAAGCTCGCGCAACAGGGGAAGCTTCAAGAAGACTGAGATCAGGATGGTAGGAGGGACACCAGCACATCGCTGTCGACATGAGAATGAGCATGAACGCCTCCAAATGTGATTGAATGAGCATACCCCAAGCTCTAGCTGTGTCAAGGTAGAACCAAGCTCATCTGCCCAGCCTTGCAATACTCGTGGGGGACCCGAGTTTAGTGACCACACAGAGAGACGACAGATACCTTTGATCTTGTTTAGCAATGCCCAGGCGTCTTCTCCAACATCATGGTGAGTATGAATAACAAGTTCCTTCAGTGGGAGAGTGATCAAGACCTGAAGTATCGGCAAAAAATTGAGGGTCGGAGTATCCGTGTCATCGATGAACTTTGCAGATGCAAGGTTCGTACAAAGTCGCAATCCCGCCGTGATATCCTTGATGGTTTGCGGATTCACGCGACGAAAGAGTTGAGCAGCACCTAATAAGGTAGTAGTTGGTCTTCGTCGAAGCACATAGCTATATGAAAGAGTACCTGTTTCGGTGACCTTCCGGACGTACTGTGCTAATTCTGGTCGTTGAAGTAATGTGGTGCAAGGATGGAGGAGAACCTGTCGCAAATCAATATGAAATGGCATACAAAAGGAATTAAAATGTACCTTTCCTTCGGTTATGCGAGACGATATGGCCTTGTACAGGAGCGGGGTAGCAACACGGTTGAACGTTGAGCTCACGAGAGCAGTGTTTACCAGGTCACGTCGGTCGAGATGATTGAGTACTGGATACAAAAGATCAAGTGGTACATCTTCCATCATGATTTGGCGGAGTCGGAGTGATGAAGATACATTTTAAGTACCAAACTGTTCTACTGCCGATGACGTACACGAGGATACAAGTACTCCACTGACGTAGTTTTTTGTGCCTTTCGGCCGAAGTCCGCGACCGAACCGTGACGCTTTTGTGAACAACGGGGGAAAAACAGCAAAAAGTCTTTGGTGCCAACGAACAGCTACCGCGAAGAGGACGTGGACCGACATTGAAGTGGCGAAGGGTACAAGAAACGAAAACGACAACCCGTCAAGTATAGCATGAACTGGAAGGAAAATCGCTGATAAGAAAGGGATGCTAGTTGCAGGAGCAGACGACGTCGACAGTCTCTCGAGTCTGGTCCTGAAACAATCTGAACTGACAGTGAGGGTGTTGCTACATCGATCGGTGAGCCTGACGTGGCTACTGCCATTCTCCTTGTGGCAGACCCTGGTGATATTCTCCTTCAAGGTTTGACCGCCTGGTCAATCTCCGCATTCTTGTTCTCGAGACGCATCCGAAGGAAGCTCTGCATGCTACTGCACGAGACAAGAAGCGAGGTAAAGGAAAGAGAAAAGGGAAAACAAAGGACGACATAAGCACCGTGGGTGATGTTGGAATAAATAGTTGACGCACATGACGTCGCAACAGCCCTTCCAGGCCGTGCGATTTGCTGTCCCCTGGTATAAAGTGTGCCAAGGTAGTATACTCTCAAGCTACGTATCGTCAAATCAGCGAAGTCAATACTTGAGCAAAAAGCTACTCACACAGTCCTTGTCAATATTCTCAAGAATATCGTTCTCCTGGGTTATGTCTATAGAGATTTGAGTGCCCCGAACTATAACGCGCTTTCCGCTACCCTTCCACCTCTGAGCCCTCAACAAATGGAATCTGAAAGACGACGCACGTAGTCTTTCAAGTCCTGTTCGTTGAGGGCTCAACAAGCACTACGGCTTGTTAGAGGCACCGCCCTCCTGGCATTGGTGGATCCAGAGTGAAGATATTGGGTATACCTTGAGCATGACCGTAGTACCTGTATGGAGCGAGAGTAGGTCGAAGAATTCCCACGCATTCCGGTGCCAGTGAAGCTCCCGGTCCAGGAGCAAGAGAAAGTAGACAAGTAGTGCACTCCCAGGAACTTTCCAGTTGATTCGCAAGTGAACTACCTCCATTTCCCGGTGATACGAGGCGCCCCACCCATGTTTCCTCACACTCGTAAGTGAAACGAAGAATTGACCAAGAACTCAAATCATTTCACTGCAAAATATCTCATATCTGAACTTTGAAACAGCGAAGTAGGGTACGGGTAAATTCGCGACGGAAGAAGGGTTCGACATCGATAACAGGTTCCAGATCCTGTTCGACGTGAAACGTGGAGCAGCTCCATGCAAACTTTGGCGGTGAACGAGAGACGAAAACTGTAAGTACCTACAATGTTTTCCTGTTCAACAGTTGAACCCGGCTTCTAGGGGGACTGGAAAATCAGTGGACAAGTATGCTGAGGTGAAACTACTACGGAAGCTGTCGAGGAGATTCGGGATGATCGATATCGATGAGCTGAGTCACGGACCATCACGTCAGGTGACACTACGGACTGCGCCGCAGACATGTTTGATGTATGCCGTTGCGGCATGGATCATCCATATAAAAATGCATCACCATATGGTCTCCATTGACCGCATCTCCACATTCCATGGACACTCTCAAGATCGGAACGTACTCTGACGTGCCCGACAGCCTCGAGAAAGGCTGCCCCGCCGTAGAACTATGTCACACGCAGACTGCACCCACCCGTCCTCGTCGTTCCAATCTGAAGCGTCGCTGGATCACATTTGGTGCCGTAGCACTCATTTGGCTCATGTTTTCACACGGATGGCGTGCCTTCTGGCACGCTCTGCCACTTCACGTATGGGTATGTAATCGTCTTGCCTCATCTGTTTCAAGATGTAACTGATATCTTTCGTCGCAGTGGGAAAATAACAGAGTGGGATCCCCACTGCCGCCAGACGGGGACACCGAGAAATGCGTGGGCAGCACCAACTGGACAACGTATTATGAGCATCCACCATGGATCCCAGACTATACCCATGGAGCTGAGACCACATTCTCTCTCCCCCTTGATTCGGATGCACTCTATCTTATATCTCGGGGTGCGTACCAGCGGGGTCTCGTCAACATTGAACAGTCTAGCCAAGTTGCCGATACCGTGGAAGTGCGCGTCCGAGTGGCATACTCCAATGACTTAGCGCTCAAGCTCGCCTCTGTCTGCCAGACCAAAAGGGCAGAGGGAGAGTATGGCGTTGGCATTTTCGTTCGTCATCGCTCCTCGATTCCAGAGTGTTCATTAATCAAACTCTCCAGACCCCACCTTTGCCACACTCGCATCGTTACAAAGACAAGAATGAACTCGAATTTGATGTCACAGTTACATTCCCCACTGGGACCGAGGGACCTCTCTCAGTGAAGAAACTCGAGACTCGGATGCCAGACTACATTCAAAATGTAGCAGACCTGGAAGAATCCGTAGTATTTGATCAAATCTTTCTCAAGTCTGCAAATGGCAGGATAAGCGTCCAGGCAAGTCGTGCGATGTCCAGTGCTAGCTCGTTCTCTGACTTTGTGTTATCACCAGTCTCTCACGACTGAAGTCGGCCACATTTCGTCGCTAAATGGCGAGATCGACGGTCGTTTCAATGCGCGAACTTTCCTCTACTTGCACACTGCAAACGGCCGTATCGTACCAACAGTGAACCTATCGCATCACGAAGGCGAAGATCCCGCCAACCTTTCCATACGCTCAATAAACGGGTATGTCCTCATCGCACACCTGGCACGGATGGAAATCACTTACATTCGCACTCAGAGAGATCAATGCGGAGATCTCGCTCATTTCGGAAGCGCCGACCGGTAGCGAGTTTGCGGTCGACGTGGAGTCGACCAACGGAGAGATTAAATTAAAGTTCATCGGCACCCCTGTGGGTTCTGACTTGCAGTGTCAAGCCGAGACGACTGTGGGTGAAGTCCAAGTCGAGCTAGACCGTGCATTTGAGGGTACCTATTCTCTCCAAAACATGATGGGCCCAAAACTCGTATCACAACACGATGTGGAAGATCCTGCAGGAAGAGGCCGTCGTCGAGTCGTGTCGGTGGCCGAGCAACCTGGACGAGTGTTGGGAGAGGTTAGATGGGTGGAGAGTGATGGAAGCATTTCTCATACTGATGGATATGTCAACTTGAAGACCGTCTTTTCGCCTGTCAAACTCATCGTTTGATGTATTTTCCTAACCCATGTAATTATGTTTTAGTGTACTTATAACATGTACGGTTTGTTGCACTGCCACGGAAACAGGGCACGGTTCCGTCTCACTCGTCAGCTCCATCAACGAGCACAACTCCATCACCGACCACAATGGTAACGCACGATCCCCCCCGTTCCATTCTCGTTGCCCATCACATCCTCCTCAGCTCCCACTATCACTCCTCACCGCAGCCCAAAACAAACCGATGGTGAGTGCCCCCTGATGACGCGTTCCAAGTCAAAAAAAAACATCGATTGCCCCGCATATCGCTGACACGTCGTCCAAGCTTGTAGAACTCAAAAACGGCGAAACGTTCAACGGCCATCTCGTCAACTGCGACAACTTTATGAACATCACCCTGCGCGAGGTGTACCAGACGAGCGCGGAGGGCGATCGATTCTGGAAGCTCAAGGAGTGTTATATTCGTGGTAGTACGGTACGTGATTTGGGCACTATCTTTTTTTTTAAATGTTTTCTTTGACGAGATCGTCCCCCTCGTTCTTGTCTTGGTCTTTGGGCTCCGTCGGTGTATACGCGTGCTGTTGGAATCGCGCTTTGGCTGTGCGTGAACGACACAGATAAAATACTTGCGCGTACCGGATACCCTTCTGGACGCAGTCAAGGAAGAACAAGCGCGGGCTCGCGAGGCCGGCCGAAGTGCAAGAGGCACAGGTCCCGGTCCCAGAGGTACGCCATCCAACTCCCCTTTCTCCTGATTCGTCCCCTTAACGTGGCGTTTTTCCACCCATCTTCTCAATTCCATCATCATACACAATTCTTTTGGCCCATGTTCACGTTCCCACATCCAACCTTCCGACAACCTGCGACGACATCGCAGGTGGACGCGGGCCGCCAGCAAGAGGTGGGTCTTGGATTCACCGCCTGTCGCACTTGTCTCACATGCACTTCTTCTCGCACCTTTTTAGGGCGTGGTAGCGCCCGAGGCCCTGGTCCTCGTGGAGCACGGGGCAGAGGCAGGGGTTGATCGTGCTGTGCAGCCTTGTTCCATATCCTATAGCCGCCATCACGACTGTACATGTACACGCTGGTTTGGACGTGGTTGTATCGCTTCTACGCTATATTTTAAAAAAAGCCACATTAAGAGGTGACCGACGATGACGGAAATGAGCTGGCATCAGTAAAAAACGTTGCCTGATTTGTGGAGAAACAGCGCCGTGACGGATCGTAATTGGACTGCTCTTCCACACAAACGTGTCATCCGACGAGGTCGCATGCGATGCTGAAACTCGACTGCGATCAGGCGGTTACTTCGATGTTTCCCCTTTGTGCTACAAAGTCTCGGATCTGAACACCCGGTCACATGGTGGGTGAAACAGGGCGGCCGCAAAGTCGATGCCTCAAAGGTACGCCCATTCGTAATCTTGTCCATATGGTCGGCATGGGAGGAGTGACTAGATGAATTGATATTGATGCAGATGCTTTGCTAAGTACATTAAGAGGATGGAATGCCCCCTGACGGGATCGTTTTGAACGCCACACGGTTATAATCTGCGGCTGTAAACCGGTTGTTGGCAGCTCTGGTGTGCGGGGAAACAAGAAATACTCACTATTCTCGAAAACCGTGTTCCCCCACCAATTAAGATAGACGCCCCCATGTGGGATCTGCAAAGCATGCTCAATAAATCATGCCGACAGATGGCTTTGATAGTTACACTCACTCCCAGAGTGGCGAAAATTACAATGGCTGACAAAACCGTACCTAGGAAGCAGTGCTTTCAGAAAGTACCTTTAGCAACGATCAAGGGAATCGACTTGCCACTATCCAAAGCGGCGCTAGTAACATAATTGAACTTGCTCCACCAAGCAAAGTTCCGCTTTCGAATAAGGTATTGGAATACAAACCCGACAGCAAACCAAGCCGAGTAATTGATCCCACCGGCAGGTGGTATATACGATACACCGTTGAGAATCACCGGAGTGCTTACGAATTTGACCCAGGAGTTGGGGTACCGTCGTTGCCAAAGCCAGAATGGAAGAGGTAGAAATGCTCCGACAATGACCGCATACACCTCAGGCTGGTACAATGAACCAGGTCCAAATTGCCGTGTCGGCCCGATGAGGCCCCTTGAACAAGCGGGTTGAGCACGCAAGCTGGAAAACGAAGGTCGTACATACCAAATCGCTGATGCCGTGAAATACACCAAATTATGTGGGCAAGTAAGGTCACTTGGTTGATTTGGGGTGCAGATATCCTTGACGTTGGCAAACATCCACTGCTTCACACCAACTTGAATAAACGACGCGAGAAGGGTGCCGACACTCTGCACTATTACAATTGTTAGATTCTGCATCATCCATAGAAAGGCGCAGAGTGCCATTACCAGTGAATGTCGCTCGTGGAGGTACTTTGATGTAATGACCGAGTTTCAAGTCTTGAACGAACGAGGTTGCTTCCGCCAACGTCTGCACCGCGTAAGCCTTGAAGAGCTACAAGGACTGTCAGAAAAATCAGGCGAAACGATGGGCTCGATCATGTGCACCATGTTTGCGATCGGATTACCAGCCAAAAGTGTACCCGGAATGATTTGAGCCAACAAATTCACCGAAATCTAGGGGGTGCGATAAGCCTGAGAATGATGAAAGAAAACAAGGCTTTTACCCCTTGACCAGTCATAGCGTAGATGAAACCTGAAGGTAGCACGTACACCACCGGCAGGAGTGCGGACAATAAGAGGGCCCAAACAGGCACAGTAGTGTGCCATACCTAAAGCGATAGAATAAGGACAAACAAACGGGAAGCTCATACTCATACGTACCTCGACAACAACAACCATCATGAGGAAAAAGCCTACGAAAAACACAATGTACCACCAATCTGGGACCTCTGGGTAGTTGCGCATCAGTTTTGCATGGATATCGTCCGGTTCTACGCGCATCCTCTTCAGCCCATTCAGCAAGCTACGACCGTGATACAGAATGGTGTGGACTAGCACACAGGTCGAAAGAGTAAATGCGAGGAGGTAGGTCATTACGTAGGTTGCAGGCAGGAATAGTGGGGAATACTCGTTGTATGCTGTGACATTCAAGCGGTTTGAGCTGTCTATCACGCGGGAAACGTTGTAAAATTGTCCAAAGCGATCGTACGGGTTGTCGTCGTTGATGGGGAAATATGCGAGGTTCCAAGTCTGAGGATACAAGGTCAACGTCACAAATGCCAATAAAGAGAAAACTGCATACGTTGGTGTAGTACAACAAAGGCGTGACGATCCAAAAGAAGAGCACGAAGCCGAAGAATATATGCACTTCGGCCCACCACGGAAACATCAGTGGGCTGCCGATCCACGCTATTTGAGACCAATCGAAAGTGAGGACGCTCATTCCTAGTCCGGAGCTCACGCCGAACAGCTGGTTGACTGGAACATTGTTGGGAAAGATCCAACATAGCCACGAAAACACCGAAAGAGCCGTAAAGAGGTACCCTGACAAGAGTGTGGGGGTCTTTCAAGAGTGTAAACAAAAGAACGACTCACCAGGTATGAAGAAGAAGAAGAAAGCACCCGTCAAAACCAGAAGGAAATATCTATAACGAGTAATCGCTCCCGGTGTCTCGTCGTCTTCGGCATGCAAAGTGTTAAGCAATGTACATGTTACGAGATTTTGCGGCCAAACCATGCCGGCTGGCCAGACCAAGAACCGTCTGCACAGGCCAGCAAGACCGAAACCTGTCAGCTGTGTAGCGACGACCAGAAGGACACTAAACCAATAATCGAATTTTCTGTGGTAGTTGAGCTCGGCCACGACGATGGCATTGATTGCATATGGGGGACCAATGGTCACGTTTGCCATGATGTAGACGAGAACGTGTTCCTTGATGTTCCAAGGCCCAGGATTCAACGAGAATTCTAGACCGCCAAGCCATCGAGGGAGCCGATAGGTATTGATTGGGAGGACAAAGGCAAAGAATTTGCCAATGGGATAACTTATGATGAGAAGCGCAAGGGGTGAGACGGTCGGAGCCGGTTGTCGGAAGTTGAAGAAGACATTCAATGATCTGCGAATGTTAAGAAAAGGCTAGAATATATGGAAGGGTGAATGGACCAACCCGCCAATCAAGCAAAGTATAAGGCCAATGACCCACATACGGAGAGTCATTACTGGCATTTCCGGGTCATCTATGTTGGAGACGGAGGCGCGGACTTCTGGGAAAGGACTGTCCTCTTCGTTGATCGCATCAAAGTCAAACTCCATTCTAGAGGTGGTTAAGAGGGGATGGGAAGGAGGGCAACAGAGACACGTACTTTATGGAACCGTCGCGACTGTCTTCCTCCAACATGCTTGGAGTGAGGTCGAGCGTTGCGGTATCAACTATGGTAGAAGACAAATTCCGTTTCCGCCGGGACGACTCCGGAGGGTCACCATTGAGAGTCTTCTCTGGGGGACTAGAGGGAAGGTCGACGTGGATTTCGCGTGAACTGATGCCGCTGGTTCTGGAAGGTCTGGTTTCTGCTGTTGGGGTGCGGGCAGCGGTGCTGAGCCTTCGCATACGGAAAGGGTCACTCCCGGTATGCTGTGAATTTGTGGACGGGGGAGTCTCGACGGGTAAGTTTGAAATGGGAGGTGAGAAAGGACTGGATGGCCCGGCTACGGTTGCAGGGAAACGGGAAGAAGGATCGAAGGTCGGGGAGGGGTATGCAACGGAAGGAGCATCTGGAGGGAGGGCACTAGCGAAGAGATGTGGGTATTGGAGGGTGTCGTGGAGAAGCTCCCGAGGGTGAAGCTTCTCCGCGTCTCTCTGCTGATCTGTAGTAGAGGGTGGGAGGAATGCAAAGAGGTCTTCGGCGTCACTTTCCTCTTCTTCCTCTTCCTCGAGGTAAGTGTTGTCGCAGACATATTGGGCATGGTCAAACGCGGCGGGAGAGATGGGTTGACGAAGGCCAGAGGAGGTGATAGGGCGAGAGGCCCCAGCCGAGGAGGTGGGCCTGCGTGCCATGGTTCGGACGGCGTCTAGAATGGGGGTGGGGAACGGACGTGACGGGGAAAAAGCAACGTACGTCGGTGACGACGGGGAGGACGTCGGGCGCGACGATGAGCGCGCTGGGGGATGGCGGAGGGGGGGAAGAGAGAAAGGACCTGGCGGTGGGAGGAGTTGGGGAGTGGACTGCTAAGGATCTGCGGTCAACCAATCAGATCGCTCAGGCACATCGCGTTCAGTTCCTGACCTTTTTTATATATATATTTTAATTTATTTGAAAAAATAAATAAAATAAATCCACTGGTGCCTGGTTCCAATGATATCACTTGTCCCTCTACTAGATCTGTCATTGACTTACTATGTAACTAAGTAGTATATGTGTGTACTACGGCTCTGTAGAGGTTTCGCGTGGATCATGCCATTCTCTCATCGTGGCGGGCACGCCAATATCAGTCCTGCGAATTCCCTCCGAGGCACTGCCAATAATAAATATTCGCACTACACCCCACGCGCTTCACAAGTGTACTCGGCGTCCTAATTCCGGCCAACACCCGGCCATCGTGGGTTGAAACTTATCCCATCGTGCTCACCTGCTGTTCTGTCATCGACCTCTCTTGCCGACCCTGATCCACTGTGAGTGAGTGAGGGACCACCCGTGCCTCACTTTCAGCCACTATTTCTCGCTCCTGGTGTTCCTTCAAATCTCCATTTCCACGAGCTCGTCGCAGTGCCGCGATCATCGCCTCTTTCATTCAATGCAAAGCCGCCGAGCAAGTCAGACCCTACAAACTTTTCACCTTGGTAGATAAACTACCTACCAATCATTCATTTAATGAGATGGATCAAGGCAAGGCTCACTCTACTCTACTTTGACCCTGCCTGCACCTCATCGGTTTGCGCAGCGTACCCTTCAATACGTCCAATGGCACAATGGACGACACACACTTGTCCATTTTAATGTTGCCTTATCTCGGTCATCGCCGCAAGTCTAGCCATCCATCCTTATTTCCTCCCGCGAATGTGTGTTCAAGTCTTCTCCGTGGAAACCCCTTAAACCCAAACTATCCCTGTCTCACACTCCAGTGGAATGACTGGATCCTTCGTCTGACCCGAGATCATCGGTTGCAGCATTCAGCACGAATATCCCCATCGCCACCACCCGTCGGGCCGTGGAAGAACAATTTGCGATTCACCATAATAAATGCCGTTCATTTCCTCACAGCACCGTGTCAGGGGTGAACTCGAACCCCTGACGGCCATGCTGCTTCTCACAAAATCCCATCAACGCATGTTCGCAGACACTTCCGTAAGCGACGTCCACCCAAGCGATGCACTATTCGGGTCCTCACAAAGAACTCCCCAAACAGCCGCCAAGTAAGTGATTCACAAGCACTCACGAGGACGACCGTCCACGTAGCCCCAGCCATCCCGTGGCCATTCATGTTGACAACCTCGCACCGTCACACGCTATTACTTTATCCTTGATCGGCATCATGGTCAGCATGGTGCGTGGCCAACTCGCGACTGTTGCTGTGTTCCTTGCAGAAGGGTGCTGAAGGGCTGGGCAATGGTGCATTTTTGGCATAGCCAATTCGTCAAGGCACAGGGACCAACTTGGTTTTGCCATCCCAACCGTTCACGAACGTTGATACTCCGACAGACGGAATGAGTAAATCTACACTTTCGCTCAAGGGCAAGTAACCTGTCAACTTAGGTCATTGCAAATTGTTGACCTTGCACGACCGAAACTCGGATACCATCTTGAACTTCTCGGTGGTTTTCTTTGCTAGTTTTGATGCCATACAGCTGGTGACGCTGACGTGTGGGGCTTGACTTGCAGCATGTATCATCGCCTCGGCCATCGATTCTGCTTCTTCACAATAGCAAGGAACATTGTATCTCCACGGTCTCCTTCTCTCGTGGTTGTTCGGAAATAACGAGGCTGTCATGTGCGTATCAGACATGCAATGTACCCTAGTTGGGTCGGAACGTCCATCTTCCTTTCAATCGTACGCATCTTTATTAGGCAAATATTCTAGACCGTGGTTGAACAGGTGAGCTACCTAGATGGTAGTTGCCGCTCGTATGCTAGCTATACACCCTCAAAAGAACGTCCGATACCGTCGGTAAATAAACTTTCGTCCTGCAAGACATGGCATGCACTACGCGGTGATCCGAGCGTTCCGTTTCCACAACAAACCGTGGGAATGCTGCTTATCTTGGGCACTTCAACGAAGTACTTCCCTTGCATCACAGCCCTTTATCATCGAGAACATTCAAATTGCAGATTAGCATGACGAAAGTGCCATTCATATCTATGGCAGCTGACTCATATACGTTCACCGCAAAGTGGGGAGATCAACCATTTTCGGCAAGCGGTCAAATTCCTCCTTCCCGACGCAATCAACTGGCCACCACGGCATTGAATGAATGGTCACGAGTACTTGCCAAGCACCCTTGGATACCTACTTATCATCCGACTCGACCACGGCCGACGGCCGGCTTGTCAAAAGGAGAATCCTGCCCCGTCCTCGTGATCACGACCGGACCAACTTGAGTCACAACTTCTCCGTGGGACATTGTGACTATGGTCGAGAATCATGTTACTTAGACATCGCCATGTCGAGCACAAGGTATCAGCGCGACGACGCGGTAGCCTCGAGGATTCAAGCTTACATCGTCGGCACACGGCGGCCCGGAACTATCGTATTTAATGACAGATGCATCGTGACGTCGTCTGATGGAGCTAGATAATGATACTGCGTGGCATCAAAGAACCTCGCTTCGGCTGGATCCACCGACGTCGCCGCAACGTCAGAGTACGTCCCATTAATATCCTGATGGCTCCGGATCTGAAATGTCCGGCGTCAATGCCTTTTTGAAAACTTGTAAGCCTACCTATTGTTCGCTGGCCGTCCCGAAATGGGTAGTACGGGGGCTATAATCGGGGGTTCGGTTGTCGAGGAGAAAGCATCCAAGTCTTTTGCTGATTAGTAAACCCCGGAATGGTTTCGGGTGACCCTACCTTTGTAGGCTGTTGGCCTAGAAAACACACGAGAAGCGGCTTTTGTATCGGAGACAGGTCCTCGATGAAAGCACTCCATCGCATTACTAATCACCCCACAAGCTTGCCCTTTCATATGCGAACACACGCGCCGTCAACACTATAACCATAAACGCAGGCCTGGACCTTCGCGGCTAATTACGCACCCGTTACTTGCAGCACAATCCTCGATAACCCCATAGAGTCAGTCTTGGAATGTTCGATAGTTATCAGCAACTCGGTCGTACCTAAGGCGGCGTGAGCATGCCAAGGCTCGATCAGCTGGTCACTTCATAGGCGCTTCTGGCCTTTTCTAGCTCGGTCCAACGTTGACAACTCGATTGCCAACTTGCCAAGTGCGTCGAGGATCCGAGCTCTGTGTCACGTCAGAGACAGAGTAGGGTGGTGTGGTGCCATAGGGCGCAATAGGGAGCAATATAGACCTCTGTCCGTGAGCAAACACATATGGCAGGTACAATGATCCTCACCTCATCGGCGGTTAGTTTATAAACCGATGTAAAATGGTAGTTAACGACTCGAATCCAGAGCGGAGGGAGAGATCATGATGGAGTGGCACAAACCCAATTACAATTTTTCGATATGGATTTGTTCGCCGTCCCGAGTGCACCTCATCGGCCTCGATTCACCGGCAGGAACGCGGAAACGACCTGGTGTCCCTTGTCAAATCGTCGATGAACATTTGAACCGTCATCTGAAACTGTTCCTTGCACCGCTCTGGTCGCGGTGTAAAATGTTGAAACGCAACAGCGCAGCTATTCAACTCAACTCCGATGTGACCATCCAAGGGTTGCCCTAATACCGTTTTGTTTAAAATACGTATATCAAACAGAAAAAAAGGTCTGCAGTCCCAAATCCCTCTTCCCAGGACCTGGATCTCAACGCAGTCGGCCATGGCGACAGATGGCAAGGCTACTCAGTCATCGCACGACAAATTGCGAACAACAATGAATACATTTATTGTGTTCGCGAATCAATATGAGAAGGCAGCGACCGCCCGATGAAAAACCGGTCAGCTCCCCTTGAGCTCCCCGACGTACCTCGCCGGGACCTTGAACAAGAGCCGCGTACCTTTTGCACCATCAATAAGCACGCAAATGAGGTCATATCTCTAGGTAGGTTGCCCGGCCCGTAGAACAAGTTCGTCTCAGCGCCGCATGCACGACCAAACGCCGCGCGCGTACGGGCACCATATCGCCAAATCCCTCAACGTAATCCATAAATGAAACGAGCTGGTTTGAACACGTCCGAAACCTTTTTCCTTTTTTTTTCATTTTCTACGCTTCATGCCGCCCTATGTCCTGCCGGTAGGACCTCTGGAGGCGTTGACGCCGAACCCGACGCTTCCACTCTTATATGACCATCTTGAGCAGATGTGCGCCTGGTGATGCGGACTACGTTCACCACGGCAACGCATAATACGTACATTCCAACGTCTCGAGATTCGACAACATGTGTCCCCGACAAACCTTCATAAATGTCGCGGCCCGAGTCATTCCTATCATACGTTGTCGTGTTTGGAAAAGTCCAAGCTCGAGATACGATGTCATTGTGTGTCCGGACTCTGAAACGAGTTTGGGGGACCCGCCGTCGGGATGAGACAAGCCCGATGACGGTATGAATGATCTCCAGTTCCGACGGTTCAGATGCTTTTGTCAGAGTTCGAGTTGGGCGTCCCGTCCTTGGATACCATCATAACTCTCATGGTATCGACGACGACTCATATGGTTCACTACACAATTAAACTTTGTCAACGCGACATCCGAGCCCGCTTCGATGGCACATACGCGAGGGTCTTCGAGACCGACGACGTAAAATTGAAGACTCGAGTAATCTAAACGACACCAGGGAAAGCGATACAGTAGGACATGCAGTGTGACAAAAGAAAAGGAATGTTGAAACAAGACTACTAAGACTGCAGATGGTGCGATGTGTGATGATGTTTGGAGTAATAATGAGTCGATAAAAAAAAAAGGTACCGTAGTAAGGAGCGAACGTAAAAAACATGACGCCGGCATGAGAACAGTCATGAAAAAAGTCAGCATAGTCCAGAAACTCAAGATCTCGATTTGGAGCGTGCACGGACGAGGACGCAACCCAGGCGTCTGAATGTTCCGCCGGACTTGGCAGACGAAGATTTCGAGCCCGTCGACGAGACAGAGGGGGAATCCAACGAGGACTTTCGGGACTCCTCGCTTCGCCTTTGCGATGGCACTGGGAAATAATGTACAGACTCGCCCGGGTTCGTGGCAACCCGGAGCAGACGGGTCTCGAATTCAGCGAGCACGGACTGCTGGTAGCTCGGCCGCGGCTCGGGCTCCTTGGGTTTCTTCAGGTGCTCGGGCAGTGGGGGGACGGGGGGCAGCTAAAATGTCGGTCACCGATCAGCGTGAGCGATATAGATCAATATCTGTGTACGAACCTGCTTGCGCACAGGCCGCGACCACCTGACGGACATGTTTTCGTCCCAATCATGATACGGATCCTCTTCGCTCATCGCAGTCCTATCATAATACGCAGTGCGCTTTCGTATGCGGGGCTGCAGAGGTTGTAGGACAGGAACGTGTATCTGATCGTGTGTCGCTTCGGTATAGCACATCTCTGAGAAGGACTCTGTGGGTGATAGAAGCGTCTGTTGATCGAGGCAGTCGAGACATGACGGATCGAACTCGACGTTTTTGAGGGAGCGACGGAGGACCTTGAGAGAGATGGTTTGGGTGTCTACGCTGTCATCTTCTGCACATGGCGGCAGCTCGTAATCACGAGGCCGGAACGTGGGTCGTATGGGAGTTGGGAGAAGCTTCCATCCTTGTGAGTCAGAGGATGAGTGTGCACGGCGCCTTGCTGCGACGCTTGGGGTCGAAGATTGCTACGGGATCATTAGTCTGTGTGCAGAAGATAGGTAGATCGCTTGACGCACTACGGCGACGAGGGAATCGTCGGCACTGGGGCACAGTGAAGTGCTCAAGGGAACATGCGTCCTTGCATACCGATCACGAGGGGTGCACTTGTCGACGAGGAGCCTTGGAGAGCTGAGCATTTGGTTAGCGAGTGTGAAGGGGAAGTTGGGGAATGAAATGATACCTCGATTGCACATTTATGCGAGTATGACCCAGGCCGGAGCGCACTTACGGCGATGTAATTGTGGACTTGCCAGTTTGAGGGATGTCACCATCCGAAACGTAAATCGACCTGTAACATACACGTGTGAAATCGAGTCAACTCTCCGTGCAACACAGTTGAGCTCACCCAGGTTCATCTCGCTTCATTTCGCCGTCATATCAACGATTCGGCCATCGAGAAGTCCATTACAAAAAGACATGAGAGTGGGGTATAGAGGGACATAGAAGAAGCTCAAGTAAGCGTACACTTCTTGGACTATCCCAATGAAAACGACGCGCTGGGCACCTTGACAACGGTCAAGATACTCCCAGTTCTGGAACGCCACTGTAACACCCTCGGCTGCCGACTGCCTACTGGAGCTCTGCCCTGCTTTTTCGTCGCAGTTTGCTTGCCAAGTCCTTCGCCCGCTCCACCAAACCCCCATTGGACGTCATGACACCCACGGTACTTGCGCGCGATCGTAATGGTCTCGTGGCATATGCGGTCGATGTTTGCATGTTGAGTGGAACATGGGTCGATTCCGTTGTCGTCTCGACCGAAACGTCAATGATCATGCTCCTGTTGGTGGAAGTGTGATCGAGGTGCGACTGGACACGTGTAAGACGGCGTGGTAGCAGTGCACCAACGGTTTGCGGAAGAGTATGTCGACCAGCTATTCTCTCGACGTGGATCTCATGCTGTTCATCAGTGTGTTGTGTTTCCTCGGAAATCTCCGTGACAAAAGAGTCCACACTTCTCGGCTAGAGATGCGTCAGATGGCACGCCGTGGAGGGGATGATGATCGCTCACGTTGGCCAGCATATGGTAAAACATTGACTTGGATGCTGCAGCAGAAAGCGACGAGGAACGAGGACCGTCCAACCCTTGTTCTTCTGGCTGTTGCGAATCAGAAAGCAAGCATACCTCGAGGCCAAGAGGTTCACCTTTCCGAACTGACTGACCGAGACGACTGGCTTCTTGTGGTGCTTTCTTGGCTGCGTGAGGGAGTCCGCCAGCACCGTCTGTGGCAGCTCAGGTTCGCAGAGTGCTCTGCGTTCCCTCGTACGCTCTACACTCGTGAACTTCTGAATCCAGTTTGACACGTCAGCGAAGAGCAAGATTTAAGAGAGACGCACCTCCTCGAGCAACTCCAGTGAGCACTCCATGGTGTCAGTGAGATGCTTGCTCGCAGGACGAAGGCGTCCAGATCAGATACTTTGTTCCCTTGACTGTACCCAGCGTGCGAGCGGCGAAGCCGTCCAAATATATGACTAACTGGGTATCGTGCGGTCAGATCACCTTTGGGCAGTGCTAGCGATCCAGGACATACATATCAACCTGAAACTTGGTGGCATTTGCCAATTTGTACATTTGTACATACATATGTGCCTTCGGTCTCGGAGGGGGGTTATGATGTCCTGACACGTGGTACGTCACCGCCACATACATACGAGACGAGGCTCCTATTCTTGCTACATCAGACGACTATGGAGAAGGACGACCAATTTTACTTGACTCTGGTGACCATACAGGCGAATTCATTTGCTATTCTACTTTCACTCGCATTCTACTCACTAAGGATCTAGGTGGAGAACTGCCTCTTCAGGATCCCTCGACAATCGTTGGAATCCCAGTCCAAGGTATTCCGGGACATGTTCTCGCTTCCCACAGCAGGGGAGGCAGAGGGGTCAAGCGACACCAATCCCATTCGCCTGGAAGGGATCACAAAGAAGGAAGTTAAGCGTTTTCTCCAAGTGTTCC
>JBBPLG010000427.1:0-22265 GCA_038089695.1 Xanthoconium separans | reverse complement strand
CATCGCACACGACACGACATTCTATGCGAGGCATGGGCACTGCTGCCAGTGGAGCCCACGCAGTTCTGGCCTTAACAAGGTTTGCCAGATTATGATAATGAGTTTTCTCAGATTTTATTCAGATACTTGCTGCAAATGGTATGTGAACAGCTCCGTCGGAGCACCGTTCATCCACTGTAGTCTGCATGGTTGATGGCGGCAGCAGTTTATCCCCCTGCCCATATCATTACACAATACACGGAACATATCAAACACGCAGTTCGACTTGTAGAAAGAAGTGACAAACTGCAAGTTGGATTCCTAGATGAGGTTGGTCACAAATGCGGACTTTTTGCTTCTGAACCTCGTTGACCCTAACGATGTTGTTGACCGATTGGGATCCGGAGGCTGCCCCTGAAAGGTTTCGGGATGGGATCGCGATCATGGCTAGACAACGTGTTCCGTGACCATTTTAATGAACCTAACTTTGTGTTTTCTAAATTGAACCTGAGTTGCTGCCTAGTCTAAGTCTGAGTCACGTTGCAAAAACAATATTGTGACGTTGGTTTTCGCGCCCATGTCCGAGCGCGTTCTGATTGGAAGTTTGGGACGATGGTTGACGAAAAAGGAAACTTGACTAGTGCTATTTTGTTCGAACCCCGTTGATCAGTAAATCTGTCTGAGTTTCCAGCCCCGCGGGCGTGGTTTTATGCATTCATCTCCTTCAGCAACTGGGACTTTGGAACCTGTATACGGTATGAGGATACAAGTCCGATCTGAAGCCCCCTCCGTGTTAACAGCAGGGTTTGTCATAATATATCTGTCATGGCGGAATGTATATTTGGTGGCGTCAAATGTTATTATTTGAGTAGGCGAGGATCACGAGCACCGATTGGATACTTGTCCCGCCTGTCGTCCGTCCGTCCAAAAATTCCCCGAGATCGTAATCGACCAGACGGTAAGAAAAAATGAGTGGATCCCATCAGAAAGGAGAAAAGTATCAGCCTGTGTCACGTTATGGGTCATTCAGAACTGCGCGATCCGCTGCCTCTTAATAGAATCGCGAGAAGACTGAGAACGAGTGGAGCTATTATCTGCTGTGGGGTCATTACGAAAACAAGAAATACTACGAGACTTTGTTGCATATCGTATTGGAGGTTGCCAATTTAGGCTAGCACTTGTCCCAAGTAATGTTTCATGGGAGCATAACGGTCTGACACACCTTTATTCTTCTTGATGGTTTCAGTGGTTCTCGTGTCAACGGGTGAGATGCCGTGTGACCCTCGTTAAAGTGACACGGTTCTCCCAGTTGCTCCGTCTGGCACTGTGAAATGTGAACGAATCAACAACTACTGTAAGAGTTATAATCGAGTGCCATCCACGACCACAGCAATGTTAATGCTGTGCGCTGGGAATCTGATCCATATTCTGAGAAGAACGGAAAACTGAATGTCAGGGAGGCATTCCGCGGCAAGAGGGGCCCCGTAAACCTGCCTGCTTTGCATCAAGTTTCAATTTCCATTCTGGAACTATATTCTATGGAACGCCACTCGCCTTTATCATCGTCTCGTGTCGACGGGGATCTTGCCTGCGGTAAAACGGTTCGTTCCGAATCAGTCACCGTGATGGCATCTGGCCCTATACCTCTGGAAGGCCTGGAAAGCCTTTCAACAGCCGAGATCGGAATCCCACGCGCTGCCGACATTGACCTACGAGTAGTCAACGTATGAAGACTTTTTTAGGATAGCTACACTCGTGAATGTCTCAAGACTCACGCTGGAGCGTTCATTTGGCTGCAACGAGGGGGGACATTATCTTGTTTCGGGACCAATAGTGACCAACAAAGGCGCCCATTCCGAGGCAGACACGTTGAATTTATACATCAAGGATCACTCCCAAACGTCTGTAGATCAAGTTTTGGCAACACTGGTGACTTACCAATGGTTACATTAGGAGTGGACGAAGCTCCGAAATTACTCCAGCCTGCTTACAGCCAAACGGGGGGACGATTGTTCCACAAACGCACCTATCACGACCAGGCAGATCTTGTTCAGTTACTCGTGGCACAATGGCGAGCACATGAAACCAATCACATGACAGTATGGAGCGTTTAATAGACGTACCTTGACTTCGCCGTTAGGACAATAAGCACGCGTACAGAGGAGAACGGCATTAACGTTGGGGCATAGGCAGGGGGGGATGGCGGCGTCAGCATTGCCTCGAGGTTCATGTGCAAAGGCGCTAGTCTGGTCACCTGACCACGTTTCCAATGGAAACGATGTATTCCCCGGTGCCTGTGGCGAACATAAATGATGGGCAGACACGGCAGTCCGCGGCATGCACAGTTTGCGCGGATATGAAGCTTAGGGCGCTCGTACGGCGTCGCCGCCCCAGACGAATGTAATTTCTCTGGGTATCTCGGGACCTTGTGATGCGGTCGGCTGAGTGCTATGCATGAGGCAACTAACAGAAGCTGGGTCTGCCAACTGCCACGTTGAACAGTGAAAGGGACGTATGCCAGTTTTGGTTCCCGACGGCCCACGACCAATAAGGGATCGTTTCCAACTTGCACAGGTAAGTCACATCTCTGACACGAAACAGATTGCGTTGGTGCTTTTTGATCGTTCTGGACCTCGCATAACCGTTCGACTGCCCGTGTCTAGGGAATCCTTCAACGTACGTTCTCTCGTCTCGCATGTGCTTCCGGCTGACCTCGTTTCAGGGACCACATGCCCACTTTCTCGTAATGATTCGGTCATTCAAACGGCCGTCTCCCCTTTGATGGGGCTGAGAAGGTCGCGGCGATCAACGTTGTATGTATGATTATCATCAAGAACCCATATTCGCTCCGATTGAGGCGTTTTCAAGGTCAACCTAAATAAAACATCCCCCGCTGCCGCTCCATCGTCCTTATCCTCCCCTTCAAACTTCCTCCTCATGTCGCGCTCCCCTCTTTCCCTCGAAAACCTCGTCACACACTACCCCTCCATCGTTGATGAGATTGCATTCCATGTCGCCATCGATCCGTTCCTGGGACCGCCCGTCAATCTGTGCTCCCTTTTGCGCACGTGCCGTACGTTGTACGAACACTTGTCCATCGTCAACAATAGCGCACTATATGCCCGCATCTTTCGCAACAAGTTTGATTGCGAAGCCGTCGAACGTCGACTAACTCCTAGGTGGACATCCCCTCCTTGTTTGGCGCGTGAACTCCGCAGTCGCTTCATCGCGTTACACCACATAAAGCGTGGAATCCCGTCCCCTCGTCCTGACCGAGAAGCTCTATGGAAGGCATTTTTGATGCTACTCGAGAATGACGGTCACAATGCAAGACAACTCTTTGGTTGGGCAAGGTTGCGTGATTGGGTTCTCGCTGCAGCGGCTCTGAGGAGCTTCCCTTCGCCAACGAATCCCGCACCACCTCTATCTGATCCCGAGGGTTTGTCTTTGGCTGTGTGGCTCCTTTGGATGACGAGCAGTAAAGGCAAGCTTTCTCCGCGGTCATCTTTCGGCTCGTCTGACTGACATTCAGAGAGTGTCGCGGATGAAGCCGGGAGAGTACGTACTGCACTTACGAATGCAATTCTCCCCTTTTTAGTTCGTGGCTTTCAGGTATTTTACATTCTCGCTAACAATTGGCAATGTGTGTGTGTGTGCTGATCAAGTGTCCTGGCAGTATCCTTCGGTTTTTGCCCCCGATGCATATTTCTATTTGCCTTTATGTGAAGAGCACGATGAATTTGCTGGTTTCTCCGGCCCACTCCCACTCGTTACGCACATTCATTACTTTGGTCACAGACTCAAACTGGCAGTACCACCGCTTACCTCCGCCGCTCTGTTAAACTTCGCTGTGCGACAAGAAGCCTGGCAGGACTCGGTTTCACTTCCGCTAGATATCGCTTCTCTCCCAGCAACACGGGAACAGGCAAATGCCCGAGACATGGAAACCCCTTCACTGACACAGGAGGATGTCAGAGAATTTCATTTCCGTACTCGCACTCGCTTCTTTCAGCACGGGGAAGATATCGACAGTGAACTGCTTGACAAGGACTGGTTTCGCTTGGTAGCTTGTCACACACCTTCGGCCATAGAGCGGCCCCTAAAAGGTGTTCTTTACCCCCTCGGCACGTTAGTTGGTACCTGGACCGGGCGCATCTTCGTGAGTTAGCCTCGCGTTTCAGCCTCTGTATCAATACTCACATGTGACAAAACGTGCAGGTCCCTGATATGTTCGCATATCTCAACGCCGTCACGGATCAACGTCGACCTGCGACTAGCGTTTCACTTGTTCCGGAGAGAATCGAATGCACTTTTGAAGAACACCATTGTTTGTCGTTTAGCGAGCCCCTTATCGCTCCACCACGCCGTGATGGTCCAGGCGAAGATATTTTTAACGCTTGGTTCCCCCAACACCTCAAGTTTACACGCCGCACTGTAAGCAAACTCTACAAACAGCCGTCGACTAAATTGATGTCCGAGCGTGGACTCCCAGGACGGATTGGAAATTTTCGATCCTAGCACGGGCAAGAACACGTGGTACGAGACGTATCGTCCAGATCGTCGTTCTCCTTACTCGACGAGGGCTTGTGAGTTGTTGTCAAAGACGTCCACCCGCGAATGGTGTTCTCAAGAGGTCTCGGGCGACATGCATCAAGACTCGGACGAGACCGACGAGTACGAAGACTTTGTCGAGGAATTATCGAGCGGGGTGCAAGACATCATCATCACCGGCCAAGTACGTTTCTCGTCCCCCCCCCCCCTCTCTTTTCACGTCTGATCCGCCGTTGCTTGGTGTAGACGTCTGAGAGACAAGGCGACGCTTGGGGACACTACTCGTACATTGGACGAATTCGTCCTTGGGACGGACTGATCGTTTTCCTCCGCATTCCGGTACGTAATGCACCGATGTCACCTTTTTTTTCTTAAAAAAATCTTTCTCAACGGCCTCATCACGGATCAGATGAACGATCCCGATCGTACAGCTGGGCGCTGGATATTTAAAGGTTACGTTTACGAGCGCAGTATCGTCGGCCGTTGGCGTGATACCGCAACAGACGAGGATGCCGTTGGTTTCGAGTGCGGCTTTGTTCTCTGCCAGGAGGATGAAGTAAACACAGCATGATTCATGATCTAGTTATTTTACGACGCTGCTGTCATTTGCAGGGATCTTGGGTGGTACTTTGGGTGACATGTCCGTTGCATATGGATCACGAGGTTTAATACATACAGTACGTAGTTTTGGGCAATGGGAACCTCCGTCCCTCGCATTCGTCCTGCCAGTGGGACTTGGACCACGTTGCTTCGGCAGTTCCCTGCCGAATAACAGAGCGCTTAGGCCCCTTAGGGTGGAGTGGTCGTCATCCCGAACGCCAAGTCGGGTACTTGAGGTGGAGTTACTTGAAAAACACTTGCGCTGATCATGATCGTTTGGACCCTTTCGGTCGGCCAGCTGCGGCTCTCAAACACGAGTCAGAGCGGTGTTTACACGTCCAACATATGATGCTTCATCCCAAGTGGTATCGCCTAGAAAGAACCTTGCGTCTTTATTGGGTCAAGTGGGTTTGCCTACGTGGCCAGCTAACCACCGCCGGTCCGCCTCTCAATGAATGCCCTAATATTCGCGTGACCCTCAAGGGTTCCAAAGAATGCCCGCTTCATGCCGTTCTCCCATAAGACGACCCCTATCTGCTTGGCATACGACAGTACGTATTCGTAGTCGGCTTGCGAAGCGAAGTCCCTGTACAGGAAACCTGTCCATATGAAATTCATTCACATAAGTAGAGGGTGCGGATACGAGGGGTCAGTGGGAACGGACCTTCTGCAGATTTAAGACGGTTCCTTTCTAACTCCCATAACCGGATTTGGTCTTGCACTGTCACGGGGAGAAGCGGATTCTGTGCAATGTGCAGTAAGGTGCCCCCAACGACGATGCAACTACTGAGCGGCACCTACATTCTTCCGCATTTGTGGGTGAGCGTGGGTGGTTAGATAGCTAATGATCTAGAACGGCGTGGCCGATGACTCAGTCGTTGCCGTGAAATGATTAGATAACGTACTTGCTCAGCGGAAATACCGTTGTTCAACGCTTTCCGCACGCTTTCACGTGTGAGCATGCCAACAACCAAGTTCGGGAACCGATACTTCATTGTAATGAATAGGTTTAAAACAGCAATCTCGAGAGGATTATCTAATAGTCAACATGTGAGTGTGGTTGAAGTGGTTTGCGACGAGTATTTACCAGTGTATGCATATACTCTGTAGTTCGTCTCCAAGACGATAAAACCTTGCTGCCCTGCACCCGTAGTCAGCGCGACAGATGTCCCGGAACCTGCACGGGTCGTTCCTGAGGTACTCGAAGTAGGTAAAGGCGGTGAAAGTGACGTTAGTGTGGTGGCCAAACGGGTAGGACTGAAACGTTTCGATGATGCCTGAGGTCGGGTGAGCCAGGGTCGCGAAAGCCAAAAAAAAAAAGAGACTGGACCTTTCTTTGCCAGACGAGTCCATAATCTCGGAGATCCTCTAACATCGCCTTTTGCGTTTCACTCAGTGGGTCCGTAGAATATTCCTACATGTCAGAATGATACCCGCCGACATTACCGGGCATTCCAGAAATAGCTGGTGTGACTCACACGTCCGAGCTCCATTGTCGAAAGCATGAAGAGAAAACTGAGTACTTCTACCAGGTCCATTTGTCTTTCCTAGAGAAGTCCACAATTGGTCAGAGAACGGGGTTGCGATAGTTGGTCACACCTCTGCCATGTGCAAATATTGAAGCAAGAGGCTCCATAACTGATCGTGTGGCGAGTGCAGAAGAAATTGGAATCCAGAGGAAGTGATTTGAAGGGGGGAACCGCTGGAAAATATGCATTAGTACACTTGGAGCGCACTGTGACTGAAGGCTTACTGGACGCTTTTCATCAACTCACTTCGCTGGAGCAGATATAGAACACCTTGTGAAGGTTTCGTTGGGAGTTGACCTTGGCCAGACGACACCATATAGTGAAGAATTGTCTGAACTAGTGAGCAGGATGTGCATATACTGACGTGTGAATGCGAGTGCTCACCTCCCACCTTTCCAAGGCATAAGCATCGAGCGTATCAATGGTGACTGGATGTCTCCTGTCGTCTTTTTCTGCTGGCATACCAAAACTGCCGGTGGTTCCCCTGGGCTCAAATCTTCAGTTAATGAAATCACTGATTTCGGCATACCCACCCTCCCGTCACGGCCTGCCTCAAGCTTGATTTGAAAGTTGGATTGAGCGTGAGCTTGGCTGGAGAATTTTGAACAATATGTAGACCACCCATTTCCGCTAAAGCATTGTCGTATAGTCTGAAAGCGAGTTTTGAGTATCTCCTCGCTCGAAAACAAGATGGTGCAGACTTTTTACCCTCTGGGACAACCCAGGCGGTCATTGTGCTCGTCGGAATCGCGCTTTCCAGCCACAACAAATTCATGACGAGTTGACGATCTAGAGGTCCGAGTAGACTTGTGGCGCTCCAGTTCTGCATTCCTCAACTAGGACGACATAACCTACCGAAATATCGAAAGACATGATGATGGACGCTGGTACAAGCGCGTCAAGGTGTTTTGGGATTGAGAACGCAAGAAGGGCAACAACGCATGAGGTACATTTTCGGGTGGACGAACAGAAGGTGACTGCTCTTGAACAGACGGCATTCCGGTGCTAGACTTTTTTCCCACGTATTTGCTCGACCTTTGCACACATCAAAATATTTTATTCAGTCCATGCTCTCAAATCTAGCTCGAAGCTGGCCCCAGATCGCAGTCAACATCTTTCAGTTCGACAAGCCTTCGAAATGATATCCAGGGTCTCTAGTACATACAATGATACATAACACGCCTTACATCATTCTATTCACTGTAGACACTGCATGTGTTCTTCAGAAGCAAATTTATTTTATAAGTAAATCGTATCTTACTAGGATCCCATCGTCGGTCCATCGTCTGTCCCACTGGCAGGTACGTTATGCAGTTCTTCAAGTGCCGCTTGAGTGAGTCTTCCCGGGCGAAATTCATTCCGCACCGGAGGCACTGTGCCCTCTCCTTGAGATGAACTGCCAGGACGTGTCTTGCCAGGCTTTCCTTGTTCAACACCGTCGTACAACCTTGCTCCTGGCATGATTTACAGGCATTTACATCTCCAGATTGGATCCCATGTACCTGCTGTAGATGCTCGATAACGCTGCGCCTGTCTGCGTTGATACGAATTTGACAGGCTGAGCTATTCATGGCAGTCCACCGGCATGCAAAAGTTCGACTCAGGCGATGTGGACTATCCATCGACTGATTCAACTCGCTGCTCTGAAACACGGCTGCTACGTCGGATGATGCGATATTGGGTCGATGGTTGTAGCTCAGCGTTCGAATCGGAAGGGAAACCGGATAAACTTTGGATGCTCAGTCATTGTGACCAACAAGTTGAAATTACCAGTTACCTGTAGGGAGTCATGAACTAAGTTACTAGATACAGAGTCCGTGAGAAAATCTACATTTGTACTTCATGACGGTCGTTGTGTTCGGGTACCGTAGCTTCAATAGGGATTCCGGTGAACAGTGGATGTTGGGGTGCTGTTTGGTATGTTTTCTGATGATTGCGTGAGAAGTGCATGAATGCATGAAACTCAATGGTTGGATGGTCGCCAGTTTCCACGCTTTACTAGTAGCGCTGTCGCCAATCTCTCCCTTCTATTCCTTACACTGCGCAACGTGAACGCACCCTAAGTTACTTCACCCGGCGTTCGTTGTCCATTGGGTCCAGGGCTTCCCGGAAACATTGCAGTGACTTTCATTTACAAAAGGAGGCTCACCTACGTGCTCGAACTGTGCTACTATTGCTGATGCTGGTCTCCACTGGGTACAACGACACTGTAACCATCTCACCTCATCCTGCGAAGCTTCGGTAAACGACTTCGTGGATGGTAATTTCACTTTTGAATACATTGTGGGTGATTTCACTCTAACAGCTCACCATTATTTCCCGCTTAATCTCGATGTTCCATATATGACATCAACAACAGCTAAGTAGCAAAAAGTTCCTGGTGCAAAACCATGTCTCGTTTTTGAATATCTCCGACTAAAGGAGTCCTTTGAATTCACACCTCTGCGGCAAGGTTTCATCGATCACCACATCTACAGCAGACCACAACTACATAACAGGAAAGGCGGACCTTGTTTGATTGCTCCAGAAACAACATCAACCTTATTTCTGCCACCAGCCATTGTCACGAGACGCTCATAGTACAAGTCCTGTATGGCCTAAGCCCGATCAATCTGTTCAAATCAACCTCGAGATCAAGGTGAGCTGTTTCAACTTATTGCTATTAAAGGTATGGCTGTTCCGCAGGAACGGTACATACTCCCAGTAATGTTGGCTGGCTGCGGCGAGCTCTTCGCCCAGACGATAATCTTCCATCATTGTGTTAATAAATAATTATTCGATCTCGGCCTGCTCATACTTATACCCTACCTGTTTGTAGGAGCCTCATCGAGCAGAAGAGGCGCCATACATAATTGGTGTCGACCCGACTACTGGCTTGCACTGACATTAGCATTGAGCGCAGAAGGCGACCCCTTCAAGGCAGCACACGCGAGCCATGCCAGTCTTTCGATGCTGTCAACAACGACCCAGCTGCCTCGTGGGGTCCGAGCGCTGGACATTCATCATGTTCTTGAATCATCTCCCGGTTCGGTCGGGCCGTTCGTTGCATGGATAGCGGCCTTAAGAACCCGTCACTCTAGTGTTTCAGAGGACAGAACAAGAAGCCACAAAGTCGATTCAATGAGAGATATTTGTCGTATACATGGTTCATGGTTCATGTAACTAGTCCAAAATTCAGAAGATTGTGAAAATTTAATGCTTTGATGTTTGAAATATGGGTTTATAGCGTCCTATTAGTGTCCGTTGGATTGTGGTCACTGAGACCGAAGGCTGGAGTGATTCCGCGACGTTCGTCTCGCCACTCTCTTGTCAGCAGGTACGTTGTGCTGACAACCCTTCAAGTGCCGCTTGAGCGAGTCTTCCCGAGCGAAATCCGTTCCGCACTGGGCGCAGTGTGCCTTCTCCTTGAGATGGACCGCCAGGATATGTCTTGCGAGACTTTCCTTGTTCAACACTGTCGTGCATCCTTGCCATTGGCATGTCTGACGGGCCTTTTCGTCTCCAGGTTTGAAACCATGAGTGGCTTGTAGGTGCTCTATGAGGCTGCGCCTCTCAGCGTTGACGGTACATCGACAGGTTGACCCGTTGGTGGCGGTCCACTGGCAGCTGTAAGTTCGAGCCTCGCTATTGCCTCCACTAGTCGGCTCGCTGCGAGGAAGCACGGCCAACGGAGCGGTTGATATAACATCTTGTGTTGGTAGCGCCACTGATAGTTTTCGATCAGCGGGTGGGTGGGATGTACAAGGATAATCTGCGAGTTTGCGGAAGAAGCCAGATGCAGAAAGAGGACAGTTATCCGCGTCGGGAGAAGAGCATGTGTCTTGACTCGGATCAGCGTACTGATCGAAGAGATAATCTGCCGCAGATCGCTTGATGTCCAAAAACGGGAGAGCACTCATGTCCACGTCGGGAGAAGAGTATGTGTCTTGACTCCGATCAGCGTACTGATCGAAGGGATAATCTGCCACGGGTTGCATGATGTCCGAAACTGAGAGAGCACTCATCTCCACGTCGAGGGAAGGAGGAGGTGTGTCCTGATTGTTGCCCAGATAATAGGCCATCCAGGCATCCTCTGAGGAATGAATGAATGGCAGTGGCTGCGACATCGAATGAGTGCTGTTCGACCCATCAAGGAAGGCAGGTAATGGCTCATATTCCCGATTCCAGCCACAGACGGGCCCGGGGGACAGTTGATATTGGCTTTGTATGTGGGGAACGGATACGCGTCTTCCTTGCATAAGGCTAGCGCCTATCTCGTTCCCGCACCACTGTGACTCACAAGGCGCTGGGGTTGAAGCCATTCTAAAGTCCACAGGTCCTGTGAAATTGGAAGGGTGCAACATCCCATGTGGCAAATGTCCTGGAGGGATCATAAATCCCTCCAAGGAAGTTGGGGAAGGGAGTGGCGAGAGATGGGCATTCCCGAGGAAATTCTGTGGCTGTGTAGAACTGCGAAGACGAGAAGATCAGCTGGTGTTTAGAAAATATCAAAATTGCACCTACCGACAAATGTTCGTTTCGTATTTCAAGGGGTCTTGGAATACGTTCATTATCTCCCATCTGGAGAAGAACGACTGCTCGTTGTCCATAGAGGTGAAGAAGGTCGACGAAAAAGTCAAGAGTTTGCGATCTGAAGCTGGAGAGCGAAAAAAGGGCCTTCCTGCTTTTATTTACGCGGTATACTGGAAGCGGCTGTAACACGTTGGCGTTGAGATCTTAGCTATTCCTATTCGAAGTAGAACGTCCAGGCTGGTCAACATAATGTCAAGGGGGCTGAGCAAATTGGCCAGCAAGCACGTTTCGAGGTGCTGCATCAGTAAGAACTTTCCTCCACGGAGAAATGACAGGCGACGAAGCTTTGGCAACCATCTTCACTGGCTGGAGGTCCATCCTCGACTTGAACCATCACGGTGAATGAAAATCATCAAAAATAGACAGCATACACACCGTAGGGCTGGTAGCACGCCACATGGTATGGACTTGGAAGGCCGTTGGCTGTCTCTGATGAGTCCCCCAGTGATATGGGGCTAATATCGATAAAGACTGATTAGATGCTGACTCGCCGCTTGCTGTACAGAAAAGAATGCGGCTGCAGTCTTTAAGGTTTGACGCCAGCCGGCTGGCGAAAGCTGCGCAGGCGCTTGGTGCCTTGGAAGGCAGCCACCCAACACCGATTGACAGAGGCAGACTCACAGTGGAATCGACGGAGTGCCCACTGGATGGTACTCTTCCTTGGGAGAATAAATGTCAGATATTAATCGAGATCATACAATACAGATGAGGTAACGACAATAGGATAAAGCAAACCTGTCTCGACAATTCAGCGCGTGATTACAACGAGTTGATGCACGAGATGATTGCTTACAAATTAAGAAAAGGCCGCAAATATTCGCATCAAGCATTGCAAGCAGCGCGGTGCGTGTCCATGACACCTCTACGGCTGAATAGGGTGCCGCATCTGGGGCACGGCCATTTGTACTCGAGGTGCTTCTCTTGCACGTGCCTGACGAGACAGCCCTTGTTGAGCAGGTCACCGCAGTCACTCCACAGGCATTCGATCCTTGGAGTATCATTGGCTCTGTGAGCGGTTTTCAGATGCAGTGGAACATCTTGACCGAGGACTACGGTATTGCAGGGCCGCCCGTTGATGCTCCAGCCACAGAAGTATTGTTTAAGCCCGAGCCCAATGGCTACTAACTCGCAGGAATCCTGGAAAGCAAAGTAATATCGATACCGTTGGTCAAGAGGTGAAGGAATGAATGAATTACATCATCGCTGAACGAGTCGTTGAAAGGCATTTGAATGGATTTGAAAGGGTACTGTAGGAGTAGTCGGATAGAACGAAGAGCTCTGGGTTGTTGATAGCAAAACGACCTTCCATGGCACATTTTTATAACCAAGTGCCTCTGGTTCCAACCCGATTGACGAGCCTTGTTCTTGACATTGGCATAGTCTCCGACAAACCCGACTCCAGGCGTCCGGAGCACCAAGTGCTGTCCAGGTGTCGGAAGGAAGACAGCTGAGTCATGGGAAAAGAACAACAAGTACTGCCGACTCCGTAATGGCCGATGGGGAAGGGAATGACCAGGATTTGGTACCTGGCGTGCTTTTTGACTCGGGGTGGGGACATGTGGAGTTCATGTTACTGAAGCACCCCGAGGCGCCAGATGACGCAATGGAGAGCAAAGGAAAACTAAGCTCCGTTTCCAATCTTAAGACACGAAATCGGTTGATTTGGTGATAAACCGTCACGAGAAAAGACAATGAGGCGCGTACTGGCGGTGACGGTCTCTAGTTAAACGACGGGGAAATGAAGTGACAATAGAATATGCGTACCTTCAGTGAAGGAATCCAGTGAGGTGAAAGGTGTCGCTCCCGAAAGCTTGCCAACACGAACTCGAACAACCACTGCCGGCTGTAAGCATGACCGGTTGATCCCATTGGCTACGTATGTAGTCCGGCAAACAAGATGTCAGTGAGTATGCGTAACTGTGACTTAAGATCATCGATCATCGATCTACATGCCGATGCACCGCCGCTCTAGAGTAGCCCTAGCCGCTAAACAGGATGTGCTTGCGTTTGAGCTCGGAACATAGGCTAAGAATACATCAGTCTAGCTTCAAATAGTAGCAGAATACGACGACGTGCATGTTTGATCAACTTGGTGGATACCAAGTGACACAGGTTAGTCTCACTGACAGACCGAATGCAACGTGAGGAAGGTAAAAGGTGTTCAAGCTGCAACACTGAGTGTATGAGGAGACAACGCACCCTAGCACTGCCTGAACACTGTGGCACTGTGTGAGGCCCCCGGCGGAACATGAATGTGAGGAACTTGGGCTCTTATTCGAGATTGGTCGGACGCAGATTTTGGTACGAACGTCGGGCGCGTGGCTTTCACGCCGCGGCGATGTTTATTCAAGACTCAACCAGAGTGTGTCTATTCCTGGTCATCATACGCATCCTGAACCCGGAATTCGGGGGCTTCTTACTAGACTGGATATGGCGAGACGTCCACAACCATAAAGCTCTCCGTTCGTGTCCCGGGATGTCCAAAGGCCTTCACCTCCATACTGTGCCAAGCGTCAAGTATCCTGCCAACGGAGATTTCGCCACCCGTCATGCCAATTCAAATTCATAACGCCATGCTGTTCACAAGAGGTCGGTACACGTTGACTTGGTTCTGGAATACAAGTAGGCTGACTGAGATTCACCCTGAATAAGCACCTAGCATTTCGGGGTGGCATGCACCCGACGTCCCGCCTGGCAAGTTTGCAGAAATTGAGTTATTCCATGAACGTGAGGCTGGCTGTGCCAAAAAGTGAAAGTGAACAAGTAACTGGGGCTCCGTGACGGTGCACGGAACTCAGAGCCTGCAGTGCGGTGTGCTTTAGTAATCTGTAGAGGTTGGCAGGAGCGAGGTTTTCATACGGGCTATTGTTATGTTGAAGCTGATATGTTGAAGCTGATATAATCAAACCCTGATCTGAGGTTAGGGTTATAGGTGGCGTAATCAGCGAGTGGCACGCAAGCACTGTCAGCAAAAACATCATCTGGTCTGGAGAGTATACTTGTCTCTTTATCAGGTGTTCACAGAACTATGTCACTGTCAATACACTCAGCAGCTCAGAACAGTGAGTGGCCTGCTCCGAATTGACCCTTCAGTTACAGCATACCGCCTCTTGTAGACCAACTTTCACTGGTGCGGGCTCTCGTCACCGAAAATCCAAAGCTTATCAATGAGATAGACGCAGTAATTTGTTTTTCCCGTTTATTCGATTCCTACAGTCCCGCTGACGACCTGATCATAGGACGGTCGTACGCCTCTGCACTGGGCAGCATCCGTCGGTGCTACCGAAGTCGTCGGTTATCTGATCGATCAAGGGGCCGACGTCACTAAAGCAGACGCTAGTGGATGGGCGGCACTGCACATAGCGGGTACTATCGTTCACCTTCGGCAGTTAAATGTTACGATTGTGTCTCATGCTTATTTCGCACAGCGAGCGCTGGCCATGAGGAAATCGTTCGAGAACTGATCGGCGCCGGGGCAGACGTTAATCAGAGAAACGATAAGGGGATCACTCCACTGTGCGATACATCGCCGCAACTGTCTCCTTACGCTCATACTACCCGATCATAGACATTACGCTGCTTCTAAATCACGTATAGAGGTCAACTTTTCCAGGCATTCGGTGATCCGACATAGCTAATCCCCAGATGTCCGGTTCATCATTCAGATCGGAAGATACCTAATGGAACGCGGTGCAGATGTGAGCAAACATCGCCACACGGGTCCATTTTGAAGTTGACGATCATTAGATCAATGCGAGGGACAAAGCGAACCAATTGCCACTGTTGGTGACATTATTTCTAATGATTTCGATTGTCTCACGTGCCCCATCCAGTCACCGAGCTGCTACCACTGGTTCTACCGGATTCATATCGCTTCTGTTGCATCCCCCGGAGGGTGTCACGGCAAAGCCTCGCCTCAATACAGGCGACCGAGTCGGTAATGAACTTCGAGTCTGGACTATAACATGGAGTAACCGCTCGTTACCAGGAAACACACCACTTCATTTGGCCATGGAATCAGCTCACGCCCAGGCTGCGGTACTTCTGATCGAAGCTGGTGCTGATCGCAGCAGGGTACGTGCTTCTGCCATTTCCCCCAGTTCCTTGATCCCTAAGGGATGGACGGTGCTACAGTCCAACATCGAGGACATAACACCTGAGAACGTAGATGGTGTCGGTGGTGAGGAGCAGAGGAGAGTGAAACAATATGTTGTCGATCATTGTGGTCCTCCCTAAAAGAAGCCGAAGTCGTAGCATTATCTGCATCTGTATGTAATGCCAGGTTTTGATGGTCCGTTCGTTCATCACAGTGTAATGCGATGAATTAAGGGGTAAGAAGAAGACATTTGATAGGTTTAAGTAGCTAGTTAACTTAGCTTTTAAGAGTCCTTCGATCCAAAAGGTAATAGTACAGACGATAAGTACCTACAATACACGAACATTCCATTTACATACAATTTATCTATAAATCAGAACATATCAGCAATTACCACTGCATGAAAGCATGAGTACGAGGCGACGACGACAACCGAAAAACGCACCAAGAGGCTCACAAAGGCCGTTTCGGGAGAAGCTTGATGATGCGATTCTTCTTCACGTCCAACCCTTCCTTGCCAAAGTAGCGTTCAGAGTCAAACGACCAGTGCAGCGAGCCGACGATCCAATTTTGCAATCCCTCGACGTATATCGCGATCTGCTTGTCGAGTTCTTCGCCCCACGAAGGGAGGATCGCACGGTTGTCCTCGAAGCGCTGGACCGTGCCCTTGCAGAGCGCACCGACATAGTCAACCGCGCCTTGCAGGTCGAGCCCCTGTTCGCGCATGAGGACGACGATCATGTTGTGCGTATCCCGTCGCGATTGCTCGACGTTGTAGGAAAAGATGTCCTAGAGAACCGACATCAGTCCTTCGAGGCACACGTAAAAAAAATGAATGGACGGCTTACGTTGGACCATGTGACAAGGTCGTTGGTGGATTCTTCCATGGCCATGATCACCGGATGTGACATGACCTCGTCAGGCAAGTCTATGCGTGCAGCGTACTCGATGAGGGCAAAGCAAGGCTTGCAGCCGCTGGTATCTCTCCGGACGGTGATGTATGACTCAAGATCTGGGATCCGTCCCTTGGCACGATCGTCCGCTTGTTTGGCGACGGCGATGAAGAACAGATCCATCGTGTGTATAAAGCGCTTCGTGCACCCCGGACCGCCGGTCTGGATAAAGCGGCTAAAGAACCTGCACAGTTTCAAAGTCAATTCTCCGTTCCACAGAAGCAAAGGGGAGGAACGGGGAAAAAAACGCACGACTTGGACATCAGACCCCCAAGCTTGTTGGTCCGAAAGTTGATGGGATCGCGAAAGGCGCCGATGCAGCTTTCTCGCATGCCCCACGTATCCGTCACGTCGTACTCGTCCAACCAGTCGTCCATGTTGAACAACCAGTTCATGAAATCCGAGCAGACGCGAAGGTGGAACTCATCGGCGTCAGGGTAGCAAGATGCGGTGAGCTCTCCGGCCTTGAGACCCATGAACTTGGTTGCACGGGGTTCGACCAGGCGAGCACCTTTGAGCAGCCACCGTTCGGAGGCACGGGCGACGTTGTAGCAATGAGGGCTGAGAAGGAGGGGGTAGTGGCAGTCGGAGACGAGGTCTGGGAGAATGAAGCCAGAGGCAGAAGGCTCGGGGGCGTTTTGGTAAGTCGCGGTGGGGGCCATGTCGAGCAATTGAGAGAAGGGGCACGAGAAATCCCCAAAGGTCCAGGCTATAAGAGCAGAACAATGGTGACAAATGGTGAAACATTTTATACCTTTGTCGGGACATTAAGTTCTCGTGACGTAGCTTATTGCTCGGGCAAGTCTCAAGCACTTGAGCGTAAAGTGGGAGCTGCCGGGCTGTCGTGACGGCAGACCAAACAGCTAAATTGCAATGCCGCCATCTGCAAGTTCGGATGCAGACCTATTTAGCTGCTTTCGTCCAAGTATAGCTGAGAGGTGTCGGAGGTGTGCATTGTGTGGTACACACTGATTAGAGTTGATGATGTCTTGCATTTCGTCGTTTTCCGGCGATATGCCGCGGATTTGAAAATCAGTAAAAGACTCCGTGAATCGAGATTCCCGGGGGACAGACGACCCGCGACGGGAACGGTTGTAAGACCATACAGGTGGTGTTCACCATTCGAGCCATGTACAGCGTGTTCAGATCAGATCTTTGTCACGCACCTTTTTTTTTATATCTCGCCGGCCGAACAATTGAACCCGGATCTGAGTCTGAGCCTTGGAACGTTCTGCCTCGAAGAGGAGTCTCGTTTCTGCAATGAACACGAGCCAGGGCGGTAACTTTTACATAACCTCCACCTGTCGTGTGATTTACGTTCCTCGCCGATGCTAGGCTCGAGGTCGCCGCATCGACACACGCAACGCGGTCACAGTTTACAAATTACAACCACCGAACCTGAGGAAACCGAGCAGGACGGCACTGCGCACGCATGAGCCAGCACTGTGGGCCCATGAAACTTTGTGCTGTGAGACGCCATGTGACCTGTCTGGTAAAAACAATGAAGACAAAGAAAAAAAAAACATATATCCAAGACAGGGTGGATTTTACCTAGCGTTCCTATTTCATCCTGCTCCGGGGGTTTGCAATTACCGGAGTCTGTGTCCGCACAAGGCGAACCAAGTTTCATTTATGCCATGCTGACGTAATACAGACTCTGCGCTCGTCCAACGCGATGTCACCCTCCTCAGCGCTGCCGCTCAAAGTCACCCCCGCATCTACGCCAGCGCGCCCAAATGCCGCTGCAGAGGTGGCGTCTGGTGCGAGGACACCAACGAAGCACTCAGCAACTGCCAACCCGGGCGAAATATCCAGCCCACACGAGCTGACAGCGTTCGTAAGTCGCATCAACGGCGACTCCCACCGTCCCGTCTCGTTAAAAGCCGCGTTCCAGGTAGAAACGCTGCTGGAGCAGCTCGATGCCAAGTTTGACGAGATGTCGTCTCAGATACTCGATAGGAGTTAGTATTTCTCGCTTTACGCCGTCAGCTTGTCCCGTTCTTCTGTTCTGACCGACGTCCTCCTAGTGGCACAAATGTCCAACCGTGTCGATGCGCTCGAGAACGCCATCCAGGACATAATTTCTGGAGACGTAACTACTCCGAGTACTTCTCCCACACAGCTTCCTCTAACCCCTGTGCCGCGGCGAACTGGAAGTGGTGTGTCATGAGTCTTCGTGGCCATTGGTGCCGCTCTGTGTCCTGTTCTCGCTTGCATTGAGATCTTCTCGGGTATCGCGCACTTCTGCACTAATCATCATAGAATCATCGTCCATACCATTCGTTGTAATAATAGTACCCGAGCAGACCAAAGGTTCCGGTTCATGTATCCCGATCAAAGGCCAAGTCCCCCCAGCTATCGTAGCCGACAAAGGTACTCTATCTATTTATCCAACAAGCCTCCGATTAAGGTGTTAGGTTGACAATTTTTACCTACTTGTACCGAAGGCCATGCGACAAAGTTGGCCATCGACGAAAAGAACCATCACCACCCTGGGACCTTTAATCTAGACCCGGCGCCGTCGGACCAGTCAAACCTGGCGCCAATACCCGTCGTTGATTACCAGGAGCCCCTCCGCCGAGCATCGAAGATAACATCGCACCCAATGGGTTGTCCGGCTGTGTCTTTGGTGGCGGAATGGCAAAATACAACATTGCGATTTCGAACAGCGCCTAGACCAATCGAACCCACGGCGTAAGTCGGATCAGCATGCGCTGGAAATGGTAACAAGCAGATTCACCGAACGAACTTCTTTGGTCGCAAGGACCCCACCCCTTGATTGATACGTACCACATAATCGAATCCAGCTTTCGCGCATGACCTTGTTCTTCTCAGCGTTTCCTCGCTGACACGCCAACACCGCGAGTTGGCAAAAGTTGAGGACGTTGTCGGTGGTCAGTACAACCTCGCTCGAATCTGTAACTGCTAGAGGCGAGATATCCAACGACGACGCCAAAGATGGCTGGGCACTGATCATCTTGTTGACAAAGTGAACGATGAACGTTCGAGCCGCCAGCACGTTCCCGTTCTCTAGGTATCTGCATGCAAAAACAAGCTCAGCTTCGACATCATACGTCCGGGGATGAAAGACCAACGGAAGAGTACCACGGAGGGCAAAGTTTCCGGGTATACCACCGGCAGCGCACCAATCCACCAACATCTGTGCAAGAAGACGTGCACTGTCTCTCTTCCCCGACGCCAGGAGATGGGATTCCGCTGCATCGTATGCCCCCTCTATCCAGGGGGACAATAACTCTGTTAGACCAGGCAGAGGTTCGATGGGAGAGCCGCGGTACCTTTGTAAAGCAGTTCACCGATGTAATGATGAAGATCTGGATCACCAATGGGATATGGGCCCTGTTTAGCGGTCCACCTAGTAACCACGCGCGTGAGCACACCCAAGATCCGAAGGCAAGGAGGGCATCAACAGACGCGACTGCTTTATCGACGATCGTCTTCCGCCACGTCCCCGAAGAACCCGCGAGCGCGATCAGCTGTGTGAGCCTCCCTGGAAATTCGATCGGTTAACGAAACACCAACGGTGCCGACGCTCAGCGATGGACGGACCTCTGGACTCGTCCGACACGCTTTCCCCCTTGTTGTCGTACACATCTAACAAGAACGATGCAAGATCCGTGCCGCTACCTTGTTGTCCGGTCTTGAGTAGTTCCCGCGCGGACTGAAACAAGACATCAATCGCGGTGTCGTACTGCCCCGCCTTGGAGTACCGAGAGGCAAACGTGCGGGCCTTTTGGTGCGCCTCGTAAGGCTGCCCGCTGGCAACTAGTGGCAGGATCGCATTCAGCGCCCGAGACGAGGAAGCTTCAGCAGCTGGCATTCTGTATCGATGTGGTTCCAGAGTATGTATGTGCTTCCTTGCTGTAGGTCCGATTATCAGAAATCTCGGACCACAGTGCCACCGGTAACTAAATTCTCGGATATGTTGGATTGCATTCTGAATCTTATTGTACAGCATGGCGGAATGATGGACCCGACAGACAGTCAAGGAATGCTGTACGCTAGCCAAACCTCACCAATCTGTGGATCGGCGCCAACCCAATCTTTGAGAAGCTCCGCTACAGCAGTCTTGGCCCCCCAACCAACAAGAATCACCATCGTCGTAAATATGGGATGACAGTCCAATACAACTGTATCTCGAGTCAGTCTGGGGCAAGGGTAGCCAGGAAAGAGTTGTCTACCTCGGAGGCCGAAACCTGCCGCCATACCACCCAGCGCGTTGCGTACCACCCATTCACGATCGAGCTTGTCCTCATCCCAGATTTCAAGTGCTCCCAATATCCAAGGATTCTCGTATGGCGTATCAAATCGATATGGGTCCTTTCCCGGCAGCGATAATGATGGTCGCCAGATCGTAAGCAGAAAGAGTAAGAAGGATTTCGTAAACGACGAGTAAAGGATCGCCAGCGGAATGTGTGACATTCTACAAAAAAAACAAGGAATTAGATGATTGATATCGCCTTGGGACTTGAGAGCCTCACTTGAACTGCTGTCGTATACCAGACATCTCGTTGGAGCGACAATGTTTCCAAGACACAATCCAATCAGAGAATCCGAGTACGATATACGAGGCGAGCACCACTCCTGCATGGAACGCGACTGTTTCTGGTTGACTATGATCCACTGAGTTTGGTAGAAAGACTCGAATCAACGAACCTATTACACAAGCTACGAGAACGCGTAAAAACACCTCGTTGGTGTCAGAACTCCAGTGTGAAAGGTTAGCAGCGACCTGTGGGTCTGCAAGTCTGTCTTCAGACAGTGTCGACCAATACCTCGCATTAGGACGTACTGAGCTGGCCCCAACGTATAACTGTCATTCTGAATGTCAAACGGTGAAGGAAAGACGGTAATTTGTTACTGACATGCATCAACCAGCACCAGTCCGCTTCCAAGCTTCAAGATGTGTATCCATCTTGCCTGCCTTGCGGCGATATAAGTCATGGCAACGCATTGGGTAGAAAAACAACCTTCTCCCTGGCAAGAGCCTTTTGCCGTTCAGCGTCAGCGGTCATCGCGTCATTCTGTTGAGCGTCGGGAGCTCTGGTCTTTTCGTACGCTTTGTGCGGCTCGGTCCCTCGGTTGTACAGCAAATGCAGATACACGCCTCTCTTTAGCAGTATGAGATCGAGCAGAAGCGTGAGCATATCATGCTCTACGTAGGGGTCTGCAAAGACGTGACATTTCTTCTGAAATGTTCTTCAACATAGGTCCGTTTAGAGGATTGGACAGTACTAACGCACTGTTCGAGACGCAGGTTGTAGGCGGACTCATAGACGGTGTAGAGGTGAGATATAGGTTGTGCACAAGTGATGCAGATGGCCATCAAACAGAGTGTGAGAAAATTATTTCTTCCCTCCTACCACCATGCACACCATGGTCATGGTTTGAACTGCTCATGGGCGATTTTTCAGGTAAGCTTTGGTCTCAACGTATTCCTGGAACGATGTACTTTATTGCTCTAGAATTATACTGAGGACTCTGTCCCATGCTGTCTTTTTTTGTAACCAACTGACCGCTCCATTTCGCTGCTCGTTCGTTCTTTCAATCAGAAACTGACTGACTCAACTTTATCCAGGAGAATTCACTCATACAGGATCGTCAGTGCACACCTACCAGGTCAGCGACAGCTTCGTCTCGTGTAGAACTGATGTTATCATGGAGTTACCGCCTGACGCACTCTCATGAGCTGTGGTCTGACGACATCTCCTGGCTGTATTTTTTTTTCTTGTCTGATCTTTCTTTTTCTGCCATCAGGGTTTCCAATCGCTCACCAATCTTCTTTTGCAGATTGTTGAAGTAAAGCACGTTGATTGCCGTCCCGACGTCTCATCGGTGGATAAACACTTTTTCGCTCGAATGATGCCTTTACAGCGCTTTGCAAAACGTTGCGGAAAACATGATTGAAAAATCACACCTCGGATATGCCCGGGGGTGGGACCCCAGACTTGTCTGAGTGAGCGAATT